>CAIGRL010123566.1:0-10482 GCA_903798325.1 Fraxinus xanthoxyloides | reverse complement strand
AGACATTATAAGCCCTTAGAGGCCGCTGTATTGAATTGAGTAAAAGTTTCTCGTGAATTTTCTCATATTTGTGAAGTTGCCATCTTTCTTATAATCTTCCACTACGTCAAAATCCAATACAAATTACAATTCACAATTGGATTTCCAAATAGAATTTCAATCTGAATAAGACTCCAATAGCATTCCAAATCTTAACACGTTCTTCAATTACTTCAAGAAAGAATTCGGGTCATACTCAAAATTCTAACAATTTCCACCTTGAAACGATTCCATTACAAAGAATAAAGCTCCGAAATTTTCTCCACCTAGAGAGGAAAATTCTTCTACAAGGAATGAACCGACTCTTCAACAATAACAAAAACTGATTTCTCCAACAAACCCAAAATACTTTACATATTCTAATGAATCCAAATCATAATGATTTTAAAACTCACCAAATCGGACTGTAACACACCTCAAAGTAGAATAAAATATAAATGCTTTTAAAGAAGGCCCATTACTAGATTGTACACTTTCTCCTACGCTGAAAGCATGCTCAACAAAATATGTATCCACATACCTTTTTTCCACTAGGTTTGTCCTAGCAATAGAATATAATGGCGCCGCACGTGATGGTGGCACAATATCTATATCTCCTGAACTCCACTAAGCTATATTCTTTAATTTCAACCCTTTACGAGCTCCTAAATGTATTGTATCCAACTAAATGTCTACCATGGTATTGAACTTGTACTGATTAACTCTTCTAGATTCTATACGACCCTACAAAATGTATAATTGAGACCTTTTATGTCCCTCAATACAACACGGGCACCATTACAAACCTTCAGATCTCTACCTCCACCAAATAATACATAACCTTTTGAATCAAGAATAGACAACGAGATGAGATTCTTATTAAAATTTGGAACACGTCTAACCGGCCAATAGCTTCAATCTAACAGTACCCATTCTAGCAACCCGATAAGGTGTGTTATTTTCCATAACTACGACACTTTTGAAAATGGTTTCATATGTAATAAGCAAGTCCTTGTTAGGACATATATGAAACACATCCTGAATCAGAATCCAATCCTCCTCTAGTTTAGACTCAATGTCAGAAATAGCCGAGAGATCTCCCTCATTTATAATGTTCTCTGCAAGGTCTACTTCACCAAAAGGCTTTGATTGCTTCCCATATTGACTTGCAGCCAAACTTTCTTTATTCTATAATTTGTAACAATCCTTCTTCATTTGCTCCCTCTTCTTGCAAAAGTTACAAATCTAATTACTAAACTTAGACTTCGATTTGCCCCTTCGATCCTTTTGAATCATGTTTTGTAAAACTTGTTCAATGATATGTTGTTCATCCTCTTTTTGAATCACATCACGTTGAATGGGAGAAATATTTTCAGGGCTTTCATTACCCTTGGAAGACTTTATATTTTAGATCATTTCTACAGGTTGGCAAAATTACAGGTTATGCAGGGGGCATATTCAAACCAATGTATTTATTAACCTTCACATATACTCTGTTACAATTAACCATATCGTGTCCATGCAACTTGCACTGTACATAGTACTTTGAGGTTCCTCATATTGAATTTTTTGCCAGAATCCTGAACTAGATTCAATACTTGTGTATCCAAATGTCATACTCGAGCTTCTTTGTAAGATCCATCTTCACACATACCTGTGCATAACTAGGTCTTGTGAAAGTTATAATAAGTAAATTAGCATTCAAAAATCTTCCCAGTAGCTTCACTATTTCCTTCAAGTACGATGGGATGAAAAAGTTTATGGCAGAAATGGCAACTCAATCCGTAATGGAGCCATTGGAGATTCCTCGTTGACTTTAAAACCTCTTGACCATTTGAACGAACGAAATATGGATCCATCCACCATATGAACATCACACGTCTAAGCTTTATTAAGATCCTCTTCATTTTGAAGTTTGATTAGCACACGTCGTTGATCAATAAAACTAATAATCGGAACAGTTGAAAGACCTCATTTTGTGCTACTGTGGTGGCAAAGAATGTCCATTCCTTGTCAAGAAAACACCACTATTTGAATCCGTCTTCACTAAGCTCACATGCAAAATATTCAAACAAATGTATGTTGGTGGACATTCCTTGTCAAGAAAACACCACTATTTGAATCCGTCTTCACTAAGCTCACATGCAAAATATTCAAACAAATGTATGTTGGGGGTTTTTATACCCAAAAAACCCCAAACAGTGATGTTAAACATATATTGAATAAATTAAAATACCGGCACCTCAATGTAATGACCAAAACCTATAACTATTTGGGCTATTAGAGGTAGCCTAATTTAATTATAACTAATTTGTCGAGAACGATGTATATTGTTTCTTTAGGATTATTTTGTGTAACCTATTTGTGCCTTTTTTGGATATTCTGTTTTTCAAAATGTCATCACATTTCGAAATTGAAATTTTCAATGGGAAATTAGATTTCTTAATTTGGCAACAAAAGATGAAGGATATTTTTGTTCAACAAAAGATTTCAAAAGCCTAAGATGGCAAAGTTCCTTCAAATTTAACGGAATCAATAAAGGAAGAATATGAAAAACTTGCTTGCACTTCAATAATAGAAAAGTTGAAAAACTTAATTCACAAAAGAACTTTGGTAAAAGTTGGAAGACTTATATATGTTTAAGTCTACTCCAAATAAATTGTACTTATTTGAAAGATTTTTCAGTTCTTGATGACATCTAGAGCTTTTCAACGAACTTGTTCAAAATATCGTTAATTATATGAAAAAGCGTCTGAAACGTATAAGACTATTATTTTGTTAAATTCTATGCCGGATTCATATAGAGAGGTTAAGAATGCAATTAAGTATGTTATGGACACTTTAGCACCTGAGATTGTTGTAGATTTCCTTAGAAGTAAAGAGATATAGATTAAAGCTGAAAAAGACAATAAGAGAATAGGTGAGTAACATATGATGAGGAGTAGAATGAAGTTTAAGTATATCAACTTGCACGTTGATTGGGTATCAATGTGGAGATTTATTGATTTTTTTGATACCCAATAAATCTCGGACAATGATGTTAAATCGATATTGGATAAATTAAAATATTGATACCAAAATGTAATGACCTAAACCTAGAACTATTTGGCCTATTAGAGGTTGCATAATTTAGTTAGAGCTGCTTGTGGCTCATTTCCTCACTTCTTGGATGTCTAATAGGTGTTGCCACACGTGTTGATTTAGACTTTTACCCTTTTTGTATATACCCTAATGTAACCTATATTTAAGCTACACATTCCCATGATATTCACGAGTGTTATTTTTCCCTTCCCTCAAAGAGATTCTCTAGTTGTTCTTCACTGCCTCTTCTCTTTCGATTCTTCTCCTTCCTTTGCCTTTGTGGCTGCTTTGAGTGTGTTCCTTTGTGGCTGTAATAACACCGTCATTTGTGCCCTTTGTGGGTGAAACTATAGCAACCGAAGTGTGAGAAAATAGTTGTGGTTCTTGGGTTGTTAATTGAGGTGGTTGATTTTGATTAGATAGAGAATTTGTGCTCGAATTCCACGAATCAAAGGTCCATTATTCTACCGTGTCAAACTTGAACCTCGTAATATTTGATATTAGGGAGAATTGTAGTAGGGGACCTCAAACCTTTTAAATTGTTTAAGATTATACCTAAATATTTTTTTATTCTATTTTTCTGGGTCTCAATCATTTCATGTCCGGTGTAGTTGGAGGACATGTGGATGAAATCTGTCCATTTTACAGTTAGTTGATCAAAAGTCAACCATCTGACCAAATTATCCCATATGAAATAATTAAATACGAATAAAAATAAAAGAAAAAAATTAGTTTGGTCAGTAGTCATGAAAGGTATGGGACTTCAACTGCAAAAATAAAAGGTTTGGATATAATCTTCAATAATTTGAAAGGTTTGGGATCACAACTACAATACTCCCTTGATATTATGGGTCCGTTTGATATATATTTTTTAGTATATATAGATTTTGTGAAAAGTTATTTTCTTGAAAAATGTGTGGCTAAATAATAGAAAAAAATTATATGTTCATGTGCATAACTATTTTCTTGAATGTATAATTAAAAATGATTGTATGGTAAAGAATATATTCCAAACAGATATATAAACCAAATAATCACATCGTCTTCTTATTTAAACATTGTCTTCAACCTGTGGGACCTTTACAGTGGTTTTATACAGCATGTTCTACGAGGTTTGCTCCTCATAATTTCATTTCTTAATGCACATTTTGCGTTGCACATGCTTACACTTAACAAGAAATTTCACCATTCATATGCATGGCTTCACATAACAGAAATTATATGCTGGCCTTTTATTTTGTTTTCTTGCTTTTGCAGCAGCAATTTGGCTGGATTTCTGCATCCAGGATGCCTAATATTCACCCACCAGCTAGCGTCCCAAGTTTGAACAGCCCGAAGCATTTTCTCTTACTTTCTGCATCCGAGAGGCCTAATTTTCACTCGCCAGCCCCCGTCCCAAGTTCGGACAGCCCAAAACCTCCGGGGAATCGCCTCCTTATTATCAACCGGTATAAGAAGATAGAGTCGGAAGCTTTCAGGCCGACAACTCCAGGACACAGCCCAGGTATGGGCAATGACAAGCCCCCTGGCGTCCATAAACTTTAGGCATATCATACACTAGAGTTAAATAATTTGAGAGCTTGTTGATTGGTGATTTTTTTTTTTTTTTTTACTAGTGTTCTTGAGGGAGAGAGAAGATATTTGCAGGATAAGTCTTTGCTAAATCATGTAAACATAAGAATGAATTAGAGTTGTACTTTTTTTTTCCCTGGTTCTCAAGGTTGAGATAGTATTGCATGCATGAAGAGAGTGTTTTTCGGTTCATTTGTAAATTTTTGTGATGAGAATATCCCAATGACCGTTGAAATTTCCAGATTTTCCTATGATCTTGATATCCCTTGACAATTTCCTAACTCTGTAGTCTGTACTGAAATTTCTTTTTCTTTATTAATTATTAATTGTTCAGGAGGCAAGTAGGTTTTGAACTTACATATACAACAACAAAACTAAGTCTTATTAATTTCTAATGAATTTGAGGTAGAATATATAATTACTTTTTCACCACTTTATTCAATCCATCGCTAGATCTAATGAGTGAACTTCGCAATGATATAGTTGTCAAACTTTACTTCTCCATTTTTTCCTTGGTTCTATTTTTTGTTTGACAGCCACTTTCAGTACGACCAAAATCCATAGGAATTTCCAAATATTATATTTGAAGTTTATCATTGTTTTTGAGAAATTCATATACCAAGATAATCAACAGAGTTTTTGCTATTGAAATTACTATTAGATAACAACAAGAATTAGAATTTTTTTTTTTTTTAATATGATATGCAGTCAAAATCTTTTTCCCAATATGTTGTTTATTCGAATTAGATGTGAATTTGTAATTCCGGATGTTTATTTTGAGAATAGTTATGAATATTATTGGAACGGAAAATGCTTTGTTTGTTTTTATTTTAATCTCTCTTTGACAAAGTTAAAAATCAGACTTTTAGTTCATTTTAATAAAGGAAAAACTCATATCTAAAAGTAAGTATGACCCATTTCAAAATTAAGAAATAAGGTTTAAACCTTCAAAAATCAGATATTATATAATTTTCTTTATGAATTAATTAATTAAAAATTAATTAATTAAATATATTAAAGTCACAAATGTATATAATTTGGTCATAAATTATCCAATTAATTGGTTACAAATTATTTTTTTTTTTGTCACAAATCAAAACTTTTATAGATCACAACTAATTTATGAGTCACAAATTATCAAATTAATTAGTTACAAGTAATTTCTCGATCACAACTTAATAAATTGTGAGTCACAATCACGTTTTTTAGATTACATAATATTTATTGGTCAGAAATTAACCAATTTATTGGTCACAATCAACAAATTTATTGGTCACAAACACCTCACATCCTATCACATCCCATCAACACTCGACCATCGTACAATTGTCACGAACACCACCATCACCATCCCTTCACCAAATCATGCAAATCTACCCCTACAACAACCAACACACACCAAATTCTAGCACCATCATCACTGTCAGATAGCGGCACCACAAAACCCCAACACCAGATTGCGAGTGCCGCGTGCATCACATGTGACCATCACCATAAAAAAACCACATCAAAAATACCACAGAAATCACTTTAAAAACTACCTCACCATCATCGCCAGCACCATTACCACCATCTCCACCACCACCACCACCACAGCTCAACAACATAACACAGATGCATCACCACCCACACAGACACAGTCCAACAACCCAACAAAAACACTCCGCCAGCACCACAAATGCAACCCAACTACAACAGATGCAACACCATCAATATATCCCAACAATCCGTCGCTACATGATGAAGTCATATGGAAAAGTGGATGAGGCCACATATCTATGCGTTGGGGGCGACATGAGCGCTGCAACTGCAGCAGTGCATTGCAGATCACCGCAGGATGGAGTAGTCGAAGAAGTAGATGAGGCCACAAATTGTAGGTTGTGGTGTGGGCGACAAACATACTATCACCACGGAGAGCCGACACCATATGTGGAATGAAGCCCCTGGAGAAGTTGAATGAATTATCAACTAGAGAAGATGTAGTCACCGTAGAATTGTGAAGTGAACGATGTTAGACGCTCAACTTAGTGCCGTACAGTAGTGATCTGAAAGCTGTGAAATTATCACATGAAAGTGATGGTCTCCGGTAGTAGTGGTCCATGTGAGGAAGAGGGTAGAGAGAGATGATGATCTGAAAGCGATGGTCTCCGGTGATGACAATGGTCCATGTGTGGGAGAGGGTAGAGAGATGCGACGTTTTGTAGAGAGAAGAGAAGGGAGAGGGAAGAAAGAGATAAGATGATTTATGTTTTGGATGGGGTTGGGTAAAGTCGAGTATATAAATTAATTTAATTTTATAATTTTATCATTAAATTAAAATGTGGATTTATCATTTGATTTTCGTAAATACAAACTTAAAACTTGATTTTTGAAGTTCGAATTTAAAAAACCTAGTTGCATGTGATTTCCACTTTAATAAAAGTTGTGAATCCAATAAAATATATGATTAAAATTAAATATTGATTTTAACTTAGATTTTAATAAAATTTTAAGTAACAATAAAACTTCAAATATATGATTAAGGATTTTTTTTAATTGAAAATAAAATGAAATTTTGACGTGATCAAAGCTTATATAAAAATTAACAACCTTCTTTTTTATAGGATAGCATGTAACTCGCATATAAAAGTTCAAATATAGTTGCAAATTTATAGCCTCAATTGACTATATAAAATCTAATATTTCACTGTCAACAAAGAATACTGCAAAACTACCAAACTGATTTTATTCCATCAGATTTTAGCTTCTCAAAGAGGGATGAACAAATTTAAGCAAAAAAAAGCTGTATAAATATATAATGAAATTAGGGGCACTTGGGTTTCCCCTTGTAATTTAACTTGTCTCTATAACATGGGCATTCATCTTTGTTTCCATAAGTTCTAGAGAGCAATCAACTAACATGCATCACAACAAATTCCACATTATTTCAAGCACCTCTGCTGCAATCCAACTTTGGAAATCTTACACCACACTTTCCACCATAGAAACCTTCCAAATAAATGACATAAAGAAAAAAAACCACCAGAATATTGTTGAGAATTATAAACCCTAATAACATTCCATCAAGAGCAATCAATTTAAAGAACGAAAATAAACAATCAAGAACACACAAGATTATAGAGGTCCATCTCAATGTGAGGCTACGTTCTTTCTGCTATTGCAATAATTCACGGTGATTAAAAAAAGGTTTACAAGAGAAAATATCAATTCTATCTCCTCCAACCTCCCTTTTTATTTATTTGATGATGATACATAAAGCCTAATAACTGCTCTCTATTTATAAGATAAAATAAGGCAAAATCGAATTTTACAAGGATTCTTATTCCTTCTTAGAATTTTATAAGAATATAAATTCTTAAATAGTCTTTAATTAAAATTTTCGTTCGGGAAGCTCTACACTCTACCCTCGTGAGGGGGCTGCTTGCCCCCCTTCCAACGTCCAAGCAACCTTACTGTAGAGGTCGATTTACAACAAGCTTCGCGAAGGCAATAATTAGAGCTCGACAATAGTTAAGTTCCACAACTTAACAAGTGTGTTAATGATGGGTTAATTAGCTTAATAGAAAAGTAAGTTCATTCTGCAATAAACGTCTTTTTGTTTGTCAAACTTGAAATTACTTTTGAAAGTAACACATGAAAAATCAAGATCTTGAGAAACTTAATCTTTTATAAGTTGGAAAGAGAAAATTAAAAAGCATAAAAATAGAATAAATAAGAAGGTCGTCATGCTAAGAATAAACGGAACCTTAATTGAATTATTTGTAGGTATAGCTTCATGAAAAATAGAGTTCAGAAGTGTGAAGTGCAGAACTTTAACAAACAAAAGCAGTAAACATATTCACCAAGAGTACCAAATCTAATTACATCAGGGGAAATCGATTTTACAATGGGCTCAAAAATTAAATCATTGTACCCATTTGTAGTAAAGAAACGGCCACAAAACACCCAAACCATAAGGCAAAAACCAACGCAGCTACTACTATGGACATAGATCAAACACATCGATCTAGCACTCAAACCACTCCCTCAAGAACAAAATCACTTAGAAAAATATCACTAAGATCATACAAAAATGAATGAGGGAGCCAAGAGAAGAGAAGAACTGCGAAGGAGAAAAACACCTAGAAGCTTCTCTCACAATATAAACAAAACAGAATGAAAGAACCACTAAAAGGGACGGTTTAGATGATATATACACAAAGAGCCATCACCATAGATCAATTCTTCATCCAACGGTCTAGAGAAACACACGTGGCTTCTTCCTTGGGCTCGTGTTTTTGGGCCTGATTCTAATATTGAGTTATTGGACAATGGATGGTTGATAAAACATTTCCAACAATTTGGGCTAAGCTCGTTTTCATCATTGCCCATAGGTTGAATATGTAAATGTCACAAATGACATCACAATCCAACAAATCTCCCCTTGATGCCAATGTTATAAACACCTAAACATATTAGTGTTAATAAACACCAACACCAAGAAGGAAAACACCTGCAGAAACACAAATTCACAAAGTATTAATTCTTAGAATTTGTAAACAAGATTTAAATTTTGTAAGAGGAAGCACCTTTGTTCCCGTATCCACGAGATTAAATTTGTATATGGATTTTTTCAAGCAATATGGATTATTTATGAACTGTATCTCTAATGAAATGCATCATAACATCTATATGTTTAGTCATATCATGAAATATAGGACTTTTACACAAATAAAAAGCAATTTGACTATCACAATAAACCACAANACTTTTACACAAATAAAAAGCAATTTGACTATCACAATAAACCACAACAGGATCATGCAATTCATTTAATTCACTCAACAAGCTTTTAAGCTACAAAGATTCCTTTATAACTTCAGTAGCAGCTACATATTCATCTTCTATAGTAGATAAGACAACAATTGAGACTTCCAACTAATGCAAATTTCACACAAAGTAAACACATATGCTGTTGTTGATTTCCTATTATCCTTATTACTAGCATAACAAGAATCAACATATCCTTTCAACACAATTTCGTCTCTTACAAAATTTAAAATGCAAACCTAAATCTGCACAACCTTTTAAGTATCTTAAAAAGCGATCCAATGTTCCGGATCCGAGTTTGCCATAAACCTACTCAAAATGCTAATAGCACGTGCAACATTAGGTCTAGTATACACCACAATATACATAACAGATTCAACAGTATTAGCATAAGGCATCTTTTGCATGTATTCGATATTAGATTCATCATGTGGACATTGTTCTTTACTCAACTTAAAATGACAATCAAGAGGCAAAGTAACATGCTTAGAATCGTGTATAGAAAATTTGGATAGCACTTTTTCACATAATCAGATTGAGTTAAAAGAAGAGACTGTTGTGATTTATTTCGTTTAATATTCACTCCTAAAATTCTCCTAGCATGTTCTAAGTCTTCTATTTCAAATTCAGCACTGCTTTTTTAATGTCATTAATATCACTTATTTTATGTCCAATCAACAACATATCATCAACATACAAAAAAAGGTAAACAATCACATCATTTATATAATTTCTTTTAATATAAATATAACGATCAAAGGCATTTATCCTAAAATCAATAGATGACACATAATTTTTAAATCTTATATATCATTGTTTATGTGATTGTTTTAAAGCATACATAGATCTATTTAAAAGACAAACATGATTACGCCTTTTAGAATCAATGAAACCTTGAGGTTGAACCATATAAATTGTTTCATCCAAGTCACCATGCAAGAAGGTAGTTTTAACATCCATTTGTTCTAGCTCCAAATTATATTGAGCAACCAAAGCAAGCAT
>CAIGRL010123565.1:0-16925 GCA_903798325.1 Fraxinus xanthoxyloides | reverse complement strand
CGTGCACGTTAATCTGCCTGTTGTCTACCTGCTACACTGTAGCAGGCAGAAATCTGTCTGCCGTAGCAGGCAGAATTTTTAATTTTTTTTTTTAAATGCACTGGCCTTTTTGGCCCATGTGGCTCGCCGAACCACACGAGCCTTGGCTCGGTGCCACCGAGCCTGAGTCGGGCTTGGCTCGGGCTTTTTCCGAGCCGTGCGAGCCTTCGAGCTTTTTTGCCATCCCTAAGACATCTGTTTCTTTGGAAAACCAACTAAAAATCCTCACGAATATATTCAAGCCTTCTTGATACTTTACGAGGTGATTAGTCACGATAGCATGTCAGTTGAAACTTTTCTACTGCTTCTATTCTCTCATACATTTAACAAAGCGCACGAGAATGGCTAATCTCATTACTCCTTGGAAGCATTACTTCATGGAATGAAATGGTGCCTAAATTCAAATTGAAATTCTTCCCACCTTCGTGAATCCATTATATGAGAAATGAAGCTCATATGTTCATGCAAAAGAACTTCGAGAGCTATTCCAAAGCATGATTAAGATATAAAGATTATTTCAAAAAATGCCCCAATTTGGATATTTCTAAAAAGAGTAAGGTCTACATCTATTATGAATGCCTACATCTTGAATACCGTAACATAATCGACAATTCAATAGGAGGATCAATCATGGATATTTCCTTAGAAAATGACTTCGATCTTTTTGATAAAATAGCAGAAAATTAGACTCCGTGGCAAAGAGACAGGGAATTGACAAGGAAAGCAACAAGTATTCACAATATTGACGTAGTTACATCATTGTCAGCTCAGATGGAAGTACTAACAAAGAAATTGGACAACTTCACTTAAAATGTGAGCATGGTGTACAACCAGCACCAATCTATTGGAGCTGTAGGGTAGGTCATACAACTGTAAGTTGTCCATAGCATCCATGCGTGAGTATCAGACTCAGGAGGTCAATTAAGCACAGAACTTACAAAAGCAGCAGAACAACCCTTACTCCAACACCTATAATCCAGCTTGAAGCAATCATCATAAATTTTCATAGGCTAATAATCAGGTTCAAAGATGTCAGATTTAGGGCAACCTACCAGGATTTTAGCAATAAAAAAAGAAGAAATCATCGATGGAAGAATTGGTGGCTCAATTTATTACCAAAAATGAGACTAATTTTCAGAACTAGCACGCTATTCTTCAAAACTAGAAGATTGTAATTAAAAACTTGAAAACTTAGGTAGGATAGATAGTAGTTACATTAGCGAACAAAACATAAGGTACCCTACCAAACAACATAGAAAAGAACCTATGAGAACATGTATTAATAGTTGAAGCTGCAAATTATGCAATTATGGAGACACCATCAATCAAGTATGCTACCCTTGTTTGAACTTATGGGCCACTTGTTCTATTCCCTCAAAGGTTGTGAAGACATTCGAGATCTACATTAGCTCAAACTTCAAAGTGTGGAAGAAAATCCATCACTTGTTTGAGATATGTTTCTGCAGTCTTCTTCCTACATTAAAATTGCCATTGGTCTAACTAACAACCAGTTGGGAGACGTTGTTCACAAGTAAAGACTTGCATTTTAGGAGCTAGTTTAAGTCCGACGAGAATGGCTTCATATTCAGTAACATTGTTGGAGGCTTTAAATCATATTTAAGTTTGTAACATTTTGAGCTTAACAAGACAATACCTATCCTAGAGCCCGCCTCTCCAAATGAGCCATCAATAAAAATGTGCCAAAACGAGGGCATGACGCTTTTCGTCATCACTAGTAATAGCAAAAAAATCCCGGCGTTGCCCCGACCCGAATGGGGTGAAAAAAACCCTCCCCGACGGGTTGGCGGGGCGGGGAGGGGGTGCCCTGCCCCGTGAAGAATTAAAAATAAAAAAAAATTACTACAAATTAAAAAAAAAATAGATAATTGGAAGTTTTTGAAAAAAAAAATATAAACGGGGCGGGAAATGGGACGAGTCCGCGCCCCGAACCTGCCCCGTCTAAGGCGGGACGGGGCACGGGATGGGGTGCCCCGCCCCATTGCCATCTCTATATCAGACTGCAGTTTTTATGTTCTTTTAAATTCTCACGCTCCCAATGCTTGCTGTGATGAAAAGTTATGCATCAGCGTTTTATAGATTCTTTATCCATTCATAAGCTGATTTTGTCTTGAAATTGACAGGTTCCTGATTATGCAATGAGTTTCATGGGTGGTAGTTCAATCAAGTAAATCAACTTTTGCATTTGAGACTGATAATGTTGGTTTTCAGTTGATCACTGTTTACTAATTGTGTGAATTTTTTTAGGCCATTTGGTCGGCTTTGGTGGGACGAGACTGTTCCAACTGTTGTAACACGGGCAGAACCTCATAACCAGGTAGTTTTATAGTTGTGCTGCAAAGTTAATGCACATTGTACAAGTGTCAATAAATTAGATGTTTTGTATTATCGTAATCTTATTCCTTTGCATTTCTCAGATTATATTACATCCAACTCAAGATAGAGTTCTTACTATTCGTGAAAATGCCCGACTCCAGGGCTTTCCAGATTATTATAAACTTGTTGGCCCTATAAAAGAAAGGTAACTTGTTGACTATATCCCCTCACATTCTTATTGAATTTTCTGGGACTGGATCTCTATCGGGATTCAAGTGCGACAGAAATTGATAGTTAATGCTAACAAATTCCAAAACTTTATTGGCTGTTGACTGACCATTTTTTTGTCTCTTAAATATATATACATTAGATACATTCAAGTTGGGAATGCAGTTGCTGTGCCAGTTGCCCGTGCATTAGGTCATTCATTGGCTTTGGCATTAAAAGGGTTCTCAGAAAATGAGCCCTTATTTACTCTGCCTAAGGAATTTCCAAGAAATTCAGACGTTCCTGCCCCAGAAATTTTATAGTCTGGGTTCATTTTATGATTTATATTTATGGATCCCATTATTTTGATAATTATGTTACTGAGTTATGAATTCTGTTTCGTGAACTATTAATAGACGTATACGACTTTTTGCATTTTTGCTATCATGTACACTAGTATTATTTAGAATTCACCATTTTAAATGTAAGTGCAATCTATCATTCTGTTGTCTAATTTTTGTTTATATCAAATTGTTTGAGATAAGTTTTTGATTACAGCTTTTGGGCTAAAATAATGACTATATTGCATTTTTTTCTGGCTGTAATTCATACGTTCCTTTCCTCTCTAATGTAACACAGCCACAATCATTACCACCGTCAATCTCAGCCAAAACAAAGTAAACAAAATGCTTGATTAACACAGCGTTCTTGAATAAATAATTGTCCTTCGACTTACCTGTCCTCCATTCTTTCTTCGCTTTGTTAGTCTCTTTTTATTGCGAATGAGAATATCGTTTATATTAGTTGTATCGACGTTTAACCATCTAATTTCAAATATTAAATTGTTAAGAGATATGCTCATTTATATAATCACGTCAACAAGACTTGGAACACATTGAACGACCCATCTAAATGGAACTCAATTATTTATTTATATTTAGTCTTGAGCAAGTTAAATATGAAGTTTGATAAATTACTTAATCGATCACAAAACCCAAAACGTAATAAAACAAAGAATGTCCACCTGTTTTGCATGACAACACATTAACTGCAGATTACTACTTATGTCCAACATAGCAAGGAGTGCTACCTATGGCAGATAGTTAATGATACATGGCCAAAAATACACACCAAACCAATAAATGAAATCTTTCAAACTCCCAAACAAATGTCAATTGGAGTTAAAAATGACGATATGAACAAGCCGAAATAGTAACAATGTCTCACTATGACATGCCTGTACATATTTTGACTCGTGTTTACAAACACCCGAGCCATTTTTTATCCACCTATTTTGAGGGATGTATACAGTATATCAATTTATTCACAACTCATTTCTATGTATTTATAATTTAGACCGTTTATAAACACTTCCTAAACATGAGTATGACTTAAAGTTCTATTCCAAATAAATTGGGTCAGGATTCATAAATTTTCTTGAAAAAGTAAAAAAAAAAAACATTTGTTTCTGTTGAGATGGACAAACATAATTCATTCTTCAGCAACAGAAACAAACTGTTAATTGAATGAAAGTGCATACATGTTTCCCAGCGAATATAGCAAGAAAGATGGACGTTGTAGTTGTTGTTGTTGTTATTATTATTATTATTATTATTATTATTTTTGGTTGTTTCCGTGGTGGAAATGGCAACAGATACATGCCAAGAAATACTGAATACAGAACTAACATCTGAAAGCTAAGAGGATATAAGGATCTTCAATGCCGGGTGACAATGAAGTAAAACATCTAACCCGAAGATGCTGTTAAAACATAAATCAACAAGTTTTAACTTTCAAAATTTAAACCGTTTCGTTTTCAGGTTTTGATTTAGTTTTTCAGTTTTAACATAAAATTAACATCATAATAATTTTGGATAATTGTGGGGGTTGAATTTGTCCCTATAAAATGGAGTGATTTTTATGGTGTTTAACCATGACTAGACAAAGATAAATTGATAGAATATTTTCTATATTTTCATGCTATATTCTTATACTTTTAGCAACTCAACAAAGACTCGTTTTTATCTCCTCATGGTCGTGCTTATAGATAAAGACTAACTGTGAACTATATGAGTTTTATCTTGAAACCTTGTAGCCAAAAATACCCACATGAAATGAAGACAACACGACTTCATAAGATTTGTTTTTTAATTCTTGTCTTTCTATTATGTTATTGTTAAATTTACAGCATAATTGTAGTCATCATAGCAACAAAATTGTAAAAAAGGAAATTTACAAACTACGCACCGAGCTGGATCCACTCAAATCCAAGATGACAATGAAAATAGGTCTGAATAGGCAAATCATAACCAATGCTATCATGTCAACACAACACAAATCGCTGTGCACAATAGTTGTGATGCGCCTGAAGATTTAAGGCAGAACAAAGGACATGTAACAGAATGAAAAAAAAAAAAAACTGCACACAAGTTCAAACTTGACAAACTAAGTAGCCTCTTCCAGTAAAGATCTGCAATCTCTAACGAAAGATTTGGAACGAAAGCAATGGATGATTGCTGGGTGTTTGGTGAGATCACACAAAGTCCGCATGTATTGTTACATCTTAATTAGAATCAGGGAAGTTCCAAGAGAAACACTCGAGGAAAGTTTCAAAGAAGGATTAATAGTAGAAAATCCACCTAAAAACGTTTCTAATTGTGATATATCACATGCCCATTGAAAATCGCAGAAAACTCCCCAATTTGAAACCTTTTTGTGTGAAAATCTCATACAATCCAATTCCATTAATTTAACCGTTAAAAATAGTAAAAACTGCAAAATTTAGAAAGGAATAATTTCAATTTCAATGCACAAACTTATTAATTTTTGACAAATTAAATTCGAATTTTTTTAATGTGCCACGTACAATTCCAAATGTTCATCCCAGTCCACTCCACTCCGGTTCATCGTCTTCCCTAACCCACCCCATCCATTTTGAACACCAAACCCACTCCTCTTCCATCTTCTTCCCCAACCCAGTAAATAAAAATCCAAACTCCAACACCAAAATACCAAAACCCCCCACCCAAAATAAATTTATATCCTGTAGTATTACCAACACTCCTACTTTCTCTCCCTAATCTAGCAATTGACCACAATTACTTTATAGCAGATAACTCTAAGCAGGGATGTAAGTGAAGAAACAAAACTTCTGCAGAATGAGCTCATGGCTAAGACATGCCCAATGGCAACCAGAAAAATATGGCTAAATTATTCAAGGATGAGGTTGGTCAAATCAATCTATGAAGAGCTGCCTCACACTAGCCAGTCTGCTCTCAATCCTGCCCATCTGTTCAGTTCTAAGCCAACCCTTAACTATTTATTGGCAGCCCAAACTTCGCCATATAGTTAGGTTGCTTCCTTAAACTGCTAAAGATTTTAGTTTCAAGTCAGGAAGCATTAAGCGTGGAGTAGCATTTGTTTCAGGTTCATAGATTCTATGGCAAAATTTGACAAGTCAGTTACGAATAATCACTTTTGCTTTTTTTTAATTTTGAAATTATTTTTACCGGCTCTTGAGGTTTATGTTTGTGGTGAATATTTTCTCGTTTTGAGACTGCCCCATCGCAGCCCAAAGCTGAGTTCGAGTTCAATGGTGGTTTTGGGGGTGGTGAATCAAGCATTTGGTGCAGACCCAATTGGTCAATTGGTTCAATTTAATGCATAACTCTAGTTCCCCAACAATAGATCCAACTGTGAAAAGATGGGGATTTTTGCATTTTGGTTTTGGTTTTTGAATTTTGAATTTTAGATTTTTATTTACTGGGTAAGGGAAGAAGATGGAAGGGGAGTGGGTTAGATATTCAATAGGTTTGGATGAAGTGGGTTTAGGAATAAGATGAAGAGGGGTTGGGTGGGAAAAATAAAGTTTTAAAAATTTGAAATTGTGGATGGTTATAGTTTGCAAAAAATTAGAAACTAAAATTACGATTTTTTTTTATTTTTTTTTTTGGTACTTTTGACAATTTTTAACTGTTAAACTAACGGAATTAAACGGTAGGGAATTTTTTCGTACAAAAGGTTTTGAACGAGAGAGTTTTCTGCAATTTTCAATAGATAAAGAAATATATTGCAATTGAAAACATTTTTTGGAAGGTTTTTTGCTATTAATCCTTTCAAAGAAACTATACTACATACACCTCCATAATAAGAATCAACAAATTAATAAGCAGTCTAATTTGTATTCCATGTTACACATATAAATACAAATACAATTGCACAGAAATAAACAAGAACTACAAGTTTCAGGGACTTCAATTCCATAAGAATGGAATGGGAATACGACTGCAGTAGTAACTTTGACGTTTTGAGCTCACGTCTAATTGGAATGGAATGGCTCAAACTGTAGTAACTTCAACAGTTTGAGCTCACGTGACCATTCATGCTGCAGAAATCAGCTTCCTTCCATAACTTACCCTTAAAGTCAATAATGTTTATTCAGTTTGTTATCTCTTTTAAGTTGAACCTTCAATTTTTTACCACCTAATTGGCAGCCATTCATCATATTTATTGCATTCTGTGCAGCTGACGGGGAATCGTAGCTGACAAATCCTGCAGATATAATCTGATCAGAAGTATAAACATAAGCAGTAGTTATATCAGATAAATGGTAATTTAAAGTCAGTATACCGAAACATTTGCTGACACCAGTTGCTTTGTCAACGAAAACCTTGGCACTCAAGATCCTACCAAATCGCTGAAAGGCATTTGCAAGCTCTTCGTCACCAAATTCTTGAGGAATATGGTAAATAAATAAATTAGCTCCGGGTGGACCTGCTTTCCAAAAGATAATCCATGAATAAGAGTGTACACACAAACACAATGTATGCATTTGTATGCACACACACATACATGCAGAGACATGTTTTATGCCTATATTTACATAACAATAGCTGAACTACAGAAATATATTTGATTAAGATTTCCAACAACCTTCAACCTGACCCCCAGAACTTGTATTGACACTTGAAGATGCTGCAGATTGACTGTTTGCAGGAGGAGATATAGAAGCAGGGGATACAGAGACAGGTCTATTACTCGTGATTCCTCTATATGGCATGGGATATTGAATGCCCGGCAAAGCTTGGTAGGGAGATCCCAGAAAACTTGTAGGTGACATGGTATAATTTCTTGGGGCCATTCCAGACGAAAGATCAGGAGTGACACCACGCATAGCATTGCCTGGGTTTATGGGTGGAATTAGATTGTGAAAGGGATGTTGATTCTGAACCGGTGGTAGGCGATACTGCAAGAGCCCATAAGCCCCCGGAGTCTACAAAGGCCAGCAGAAATTGACATAAATGTACCTTCAGCATCAACTGCCAGTATTATAAAGAGAAGGGAATCCAGAAATGAAACAAAATACAAAGCATAAAGTTAGAATTCCAACAGAGAAAACACACATGGCAACATTCAAGGCTTTTTCCAAAATAAATATACAAACCAACAAACCTGATACCCATATCCATTATACGGGGACATATAACCCATGGGTAAAGCGCCAAATAAAGATGTTTGCTGTCTCGAGTTAGCATTTGGCACACCAGAAACTTGTGATAGAGCTTTCTGAGCCTTCCTAGCTTGCCTTTCCTTTTCTGTATCCGCCCACTTGACCACCAAAGGGACGGTTGAACCCTATTACAGAAGTTAATGATATTAGCGTTACGGAATTCAGCAGCAGCCAATAATGCAAAATGGTTTCGACACTACATTCTGAACTACTATATACTGAGTACCAGCAAAGACTAAGCCAACCTTATAGGCCACGTAATTTCGAAACAACGTATAGACCATCTGGATCAAATGACAACCACAGGATGCCTCTGATTTCCAAGTACAATCTAATTGACTCCAAACAACACTTACATAAGAGAGTATGTGACCATTATGAGTACTGAATCAAAAAATCACATAAACTAATCTAGAAAAATAAAAAATCATCCCCAATGATTATACAGAGTAACCACTTTTAAGACATGCTTTCGACCTTGGATGACATCAAGAACATGTCCTATAGGAAGCAAGCATCAAAGACAAGGATCCAAACAAACTGGTCAATTTAACACACACCTCCATCTTATGCTTCCCATTAAGGGCTTCAATGGCCGCAAGCGCTTGTTCTTTCATTTCAAACTTCAGAAAAGCACAACCTGCAAGAGGTTCTGTTAGATTATAACTTGCTTATAATAAGAAAACTAGGTCCCGTTACTCTCTGTGTTACGCAAATATCAAGCCATAAAGAAGGGGGAAAGGTTGGGAAATGCACCAGTTACCTTTGCTAGTTTGCTGAGAACCTCTCAGAATTTGCAAGTCCTTTGTGGTTCCATATTCCGAAAATAAAGCAGAGACCTCAGCATCAGATACATTTTTTGGAAGCATGCCAACAAAGAGTTTGTGCTCTGAATTTTTTGTTTAATGGAAAAAAAGAAAAGGATAAAACAGAACAAACAAAAGATATTAATCAAAAAAATCATGTAATGGCGCTCCGCCTTTATTTACAGAACCATCACAAGGGAAACATGCAACACAATAATGAAAGTTATATTAGACCTAGCCTTTCCAACTCGCCATCAGCATACTTCACTTGCAACGGACTAGACGCCTGAATTAGACAAAAAGAACAGGTTGCTTTATATCAGAAAGAGAATAACAAACATCACAGTATAACAAAACACGTCAGACATCCTATGCAGTTGAAATTTTCCCACAGGGTCAGTATTTCAGTGTAAAAAATTACATCCGTCCATGTAAATTGTGTTAAGCTATTTATATTCTTTAAAATGTGAAGTCTAGGGCAGAGCCACATCAATTCCTCAGCTACATCCTAGTTAAAGAGGGCAAACTTACAGCTGAATTCAATACTCTAGTTAATTGGGAAATTTGTTGGCAGCAAGTCAAAGCTTCGAATATTAGGTAAAACTTCCGACTTTCATTGAAGGATAAAAAATTAAGCTACCAAGAAATGAGGAGAGGAATCTTGAATGTCATGGTGTTCAGTGGTTATTGTGGATTAATACTACCTAATTTCGTTCTTAATATCAGATTTAATTTATTGAAATCTCCCGTAAGTACCACTTTATGTACATTGAGCACACATTAACTAGATGAATATAGTTTTTTAAAATGGCAGGTCCATCTCTGTGTCTTAGCATATGCATTTATTTATGTTGTAGCAAAGTAGAAATTCTCAAAAAAGCACAACACATGTATCAAATGAAAAGATTGGTTGACTCATTCAGCAATTTATTACTGATGCACCCCAAAACATTCTCTCCAACAATTTCATTAATGCGATAAGATGTTTTCACTATTATTGTCACGAGTCCATAGATGCAAAGCTCACATAAAGTGGATACAGCCGCAGTTTTGACACTGTCTTGACTAGTTATATCTTGACAAGGGAAGGGATATAATAAAGAGCTATAGATTATCAGTTTCCAAGAACTTGTAGATTGCAACATTTTAGGGTGCGTTTGATTAGCTGTTTTCAATTTTGCAAAGCAGTGAAAATGTGCTTGATCTGGTATTTTTGAAAATGCATTTTTGAAAACAAAGTTAAACTTATAATATAAAACTCAAAATACATTTTTGACTATTTTGAATAAAAATTCTGAAAACACTTAAAACATGCAAAACAAACTTTTAAATAAAATTTTTAAAATTTTAGAGAATAAAAAATATAGAATTCCAAAAAATAAAATATAAAAATACAAAATTTTTGTAAAATAAAATATAAAATTCTAAAGAACTAAAATTCTGAAAAAATGTAATTTTAAAAATTTCTAGAAAAATAAAAATAGTTAAAGCTCTTAATGATTATTTACATAAAAAAATCTAAAAAATATTTAAATGAGCAAAGATGAAAATATTCTCATTCAACGTCATTAATTTTTATTTTTATTTCCTATATTTTGAACTCAATTTATTATTTATTTTACTTTTATAGCAAGAAAAAAAATTATAAGATTCACCAACTTTAAAATATATATATATATATATATATATATATATATATATAAATGAAAAACCAAAAGCGTATTTAGCAATATTAAAATAGACCCTCAAATAGAAAACTGAAAATGAACTCAAAATTGAAAACTGAAACACAAACTAAACGGCCCTTAGCATTTCAAAAATTTGAGAAAAGGAAACTATTGGTTTGCAAGTTGAAAATTCATTAGCCCATTTCTTTTGGCTGTGTGATCATACAATTTAAGCTAGCAAAAACATTTTAGCAATTCGTCTTTTACACTTCTAAAAAATTGTTTGGTCAAAATGATTGAAATCCCAAGTTATATTGATTACACACAAGGGAGGAGCAAGGAATGTAATTCACTGGGGGCGTGATTTTATTTAAAATGATATACTTAAAAATATGGTAATTACACAAGAATATTAAAAATATTAAAACTTGGCACTCAAAAAATTTGTTAAAATTTGTTTTCGATAGATTACAATTATTTCCTATGGGGTTTCAGACTTAGAAAACTTTGTATAATGATCTCATTATCAACATCATAAAATATATCTTTCCTAATACATATCAACCAAATTTTATTTCTTTCTTTCTTTTAATAAAATGAGAAACATCACCAACAAAAGAGTGACCACCTGCTAGTTCCACGTGAATTTGATTTAAAAAGACAATAACTTAAGCAAATTTAGTTTGATATAGGTCAAAGATGTCTTGCTAAAATAGGTTAAAAGAATATCATATAGTCGTAAAAGATTCTGTTGCATTAGATCTTTTCATAAAGATGTCAATACATCAAATAGTATTATAAAAATAGAAACACAATAATACTTAATTAATTAATGCATACAAAACTAAAAATATGTATTAGTGTAAAGGAAAAGGAAAGTGAGTTTAGAACAAAAGTAAAAGAGGGTGATAGAGAACTAGATACAATGATAAATAGCAGAAAGATGTATTAAACAAAACTGGTGACACAATGTTATTCATCATGATAGTGCTCGATTGCATCTTTTACTATAATATTTTTGTCCCTCATAAATCCAGAGGGAGCAGGTGCCCCCACTGGACTCCATGAGCTCTGACAGTGACTACGCTTATCGAGCCCCTGTTTGGTACGCATTAAATTTTTCATTTTCATTTTTCTACTCAATTGCATGCATGTGAATGTGGTTTTTCGACTCTTTAACCGTCGCAGAGCCACTTTAAGTATGAATTGGCTCCACTAAAAATAAATTGCTCACTTCATTCAGTCATTATATCCTGATATCACATGACACTAATAGTATCCTTTCCTTAGACAATTACAGAGGCAGTCTAACAAGTTTAACTTGCTCAACATATAGGATTATGGTTAGCTCATAAGGAAAGTTCATTTTCCTTCTCACTTGTTTCTAAAAGTTTCAAACTCCCAATCAAATGTATTATGCATTCCTCCCAGGTCACTTTACTCCATAATTTCGTGACAAGACCCTAAAATTCTTTTCAGCTTTCTATTTCCAATATACAGAATCAGAGGAAATTGGATCAAAATGGAATCAAATTTGACGAAATTCTTATTTCCAGTTCCAAGTTCCTTTTTTTATTAGACCAAAACCTCACACCACCATTGAAAGTTACTTGCCAGATCATACGTAGGGGTTTACATTAGCATCCTCAAAATAGCATCTTAACCTACAATGTGACTTAATCTTGCTCCACATGAATCAAAAGTTTCGGTCAATATTAACCTAACTAGAGATTCTATCAGTACAAAATACTTTTGAATTTAAAATACCTATAAATGAGACAGTCCTTCTTATTTCCAAAGCCACAAAGATAATAATGCAAGGCCATAGTCCATAGAACTAATTCAAAAAGTTTCAACTTCATTAAATACAACAGTTGTCAAAGTTTTTATAAAAGAGCAATAAGTTGTCTGAATCAGACACTTCTCACAGCACAAAATTTGCAAGTTACATGTAATTAATGTAAGCAATCTTTTCCATTTTAAGCAATTAATAAATTCAACATTAATAAAAACACAATTTGGTAAATACTAACCCCAGGAAGTGTCTTCTTGTTGTGACATGCATTCACTGCCTTGTCAGCTTCTTCTCTCGACGGACAAATCACAAAACAACATCCTTCCCAAAAAACACAACCAAGTTAGGGTTCCAACCCAGAGACCACGATATAAAATTTCACAAATCTCGAAAAAGAACAACTCAAATCACGCATTGAGATCCAAGAAGAGGAAGCATGCAATGACAGAGTTAAAAATTAAACCTCGAGAAGCACGCGTAGTCTTATCCTTAATTATGTTGACTTCGTCTACAAGCGCGAACTCTTGGAACAATGCGAGAATATGATCTTCAGTCATTTGCTTTGGCACTTGACCAACGAACAGCTTCACGCTCTCCTCGCTTTGCTTCTCCTCCGCCATTAATGCCACGAAACTCTCTCTCTATTGCACTCTCTGTCTACAATTTCTCTGCAGAAATGCTTCACAATTATCTCTCTCTAAATTTCTCTACCTAAAATATGTGTCTGTCTTCTTTGTTCTTCTGCTTGGAGTCTTCTCGGGGAAATTGGGGATTTTCTAGATGGCAAAGTTGGATCTTCGTAGAATTAATTATGATTGATGAATATATAAATACCCTCTTATTTCCGTATTATTACGGGATTGCCACTGGGATTCTTGGCCTTTTAGGCTTCAGTTTAACCGTAAAGCCGAAATGGTAAAGTCGGCGATTGACCCTTTTTAAAATAGATTCAACGTGTACAAATGTGGACATTGAAGATTGACGTAAATACCCCTGGTTTGAGGGGCCGGGCTATACAAAAGTTTTCCCTCTTTTTTCTTGTGAATTTTAATTGAAATAGATTTGGCTCTAAATTCGGTCAGTTCCAAATTTTGAAAAGAAAAAGGTTGTCCCGTCCTTTTGCGAAAATTGCTGTTAATGGATGTCAAAATGATCATGGCAGTGTTTTAAGGTTGTATTTTTGTCCATCTTTTCACTTCGTGTCAACTAGATGTCATATTTTTGATGAAAAATGATTCAAGTCCAGAATTTTTTTACCAGAATTTTGAATTCCAACTCACATGGAGTGGACCCCATGTATAAAATATTGAAAAAAAAAATGTTCCCCCCCTCTCATTTCTTGTGTCTATGCTGTCAGTACAGGGATTCAAATCCCTGTACTTATAGCAAGGTTGATTTTTGTTAAACTGTAAAATCGACAAATTGTATATTAACCATATGATTATTGGTCAGGAGCCTCTGACAAATCTCCAACGTAGATTAACTGTATAATAAACATTATCAACGGTGACATGATTTAACCCAACCTACTAGGTACCACGAGAAAATGATCTCCAAGAGAATCTTGAAAAAGTGAAATAGAAATATGAAATAACATCCATGGAGCAAAATAAATCCACAAAATCGATGTAGTTTTTATATTTAGAGGGTGTTTGGTAGGAATTAAAATAGATTTTTAGTAGATTGTGATAGAAGTTTTTGAAGTGTGTGGTTGAGAAGCCGTGAGAGACACATGAAAGATGTGGTTAATATTGATTGTTTGACTTTGACTTATATTAAAATTTGATTTTAACCTATACCAAACAAGCCCTTAGTATGTTTGATTAATAAGTTAAAAAGAAGAAGCATGATACACATGTTAACATCACTCTAAGCTTAGTGCAAGCTTGGCAAAACTTTATATTTGTAAGTGCTTACACATTGTAGTCATATGAAATGTATAATAAATTGTGAATTTTAGAATGCATGGATAAAAAAGGATTTCTAATCGATTTAAAAAACAAAAAAGTCTTGATAAAAATGTACTTGGTCAAGAACACATAGTATCTTATTAGAATTGTTGAGATATGATGATTAGAAGGCAATTGTCACAATTTATCTTCAAATAGCCAAAAATGAACATCAAAAGATAGTTTCTTGATTGAGACAAAAATAGAAGTACAAAAGTTAGCAAAGCATGCAAAAGCTCATCATTTCATCGATAATAATTACTATACTAAACTTTCAATCAGTCTAATCGATTTATGAGATATATTTTTGTTTTAAATTCTCTCATAAAATATTGATTACTCGTTGACCGTTACAAATTCAAGACACTTCAAATTTAACATCGAAGAATATCTTTTGCCCTTCTTTGCAAAGAGCCCATTGCAGATCTAAGTATGGAGTTGAGTAGATGTATCAAAATGGGCGATTCATCCCATAAAAAAGGCGGTCACGACCAAGTTTGGATCTTGTTCGAAAGACATGAGCAGGACTGACCCCATAACCCCATGGAATACTATGGTCCATGCCAACCCACCGTTATTATTAGAATGATTTTTCTTTTTTCATATAAAAAAGGTAACTAAAACTATTTGAGCGTGTTTGTCCATTCCTAAGTACTGTTAAATTAATAGACTTTATCAACATTCATAAAGGATAATCATAGATTGAACTTCCATATCAAAAATATGGGTGATACCATATAGCTTTGTATAGGTTAAGATCGCGAGTTGAAAATAAGCAAAGTGAAATTCGCAACATCCACCACAAGATAAATCACCACCTCTTTAGCTCTCGATTGATTCAATCATAGAGACTAAAATTGAACGACTCCTTTCAAATGCAACTTTCAACTTTTAATATTGAATATCAACGTAATTGAATAGTCTACTAAATAAGTTTTTTTTTTAATTTTATTTAATAATGTCTAACACCATCTAAATCTCTCTATCAATAGTGCTGAAATGCACGTTCTTTGCACCTCATTTGTTGTATCTACCCATGTGCTGGTGTGTAGGGCCTATATATCTGTTTTGCCACATTTGCTTGTGCCCATTTGTTTGATTTAATTGCTTACTATTGATTTGCCAAATTTCATCCCTAAAGATCTCTCTCCTTGCTAACTAACAGGTCTCATATGGATGTTCAAATCTCATGAATCGGCGAATAATTGCTACTCTAGTGCAAAAAGTTTTAGAGTGCCAAGTTTAGGCATTTTACCCACGTTCATATCAATAAAAGACCGGAATCAGAGGGAACTAAAAAAAATACTACAAGTAGTGCCAAAGCATCTTGGTATCTTAACCTCGCAACCTCGAGTAGAATTCGGGAATTAGATCAAGTGAAATGAACTAATTTCTCGTCTCTCAAACAACCTTCTTGACTCTTGAGAAAGGATTGGCCACACAAAGAAGAAAGAGAAGAAAGAGTCGTACCTAATTATTAGCACCTCGTCTCTAGAATTCAAGAAAGTGTCCTCCTCAAAAAGTAAATTTTCAACTTATTGATTTTAATTGAAATTTATTTCATTAATCTTATTTGGATAAACAAGAAAAAAGTTTGAAATCCATTGGGTTTTCATGGTCGAATAATTTGTTATGACATAACCGGATCATAAATGCACAAATAAAGCAAGATAAATAAGAGGCGAGCATTGCTCGATTAATTTGAATGGTACAATCGTAGATATGTATTAAAATGGGGGGTGAATGTTGAAGATGCCAGGCTGTCCCGCCAAGTCACCACCAATCAAAACATTTGCTCTTTGCAGCTTGCAAAATTGACAAAAGTGCATTCAACCCTTTCCCACCTGCCCAACACTTCAGGCTTTGAATAATTAATATTTCAAAACTATTCCAATATTTAATTATCACAATTTCATTGAATAAGTTTATTGCTCTATTTAATATTGACGTGCATATTGAACATTTGTTGTTTAATAATGTTAGTGGAAATTTAAGATAAGTAGTGTTATAGTTAAATTACATTTAATCGGACTTTTTAGTTAGACTAGGGTGCATATCATTACTTCATAATTACTCTATTTTGTTGGTTTATAAACTTGTCAAGCACAAGAAATATATAAACATGCTTGTCTTAATTTGCTCGATTCTGAAAAATAAGCCACTTCGGTTGTTCTTTTCGTATTTCAATTTTCAGTTTTGAATTTTGAATTCATTTTGAGTTTTTATCTTGAGTGTCCATTTTGAGATTGTCGAAATTCGTTCTTTTATCATTTTGAAAAGTTGTTTAAAAAAGATGAAGTTTTGGCTTGGTTTTAATCACAAACAACCAAAAAGACTTTTTTTTGTGTTTTCCAATTTTTTTGTAAATTTTAAACTCGTTTCTGAAAATAGTAATCGTATTTTCAGTGTTTTTGAAAACTGAAAATGACATAAAAACAACAAAGAGAATATGCCCTAACTCTTTGGACCTTTTTTCCGACCTATTAAAAATTATCATTTTACCCTTTAAACTTTATAAAAATTAAAACATTAAAGAAGCAGTTTCAGTAATTCATCATATTGATACAGATTACTGCACTTATAATCTACCTTACTTTAAAAGAGTGAACCCCAGATTTA
>CAIGRL010123534.1:15000-20266 GCA_903798325.1 Fraxinus xanthoxyloides | reverse complement strand
ATTTCATTATAGTTGTATGATTCATTGAGATAATAAAACTGTATAAATTAGTCCCTACTTGTGCTTGTCAAACTTGTCTGTCAATACCCAGATCTCAATATAAATACTGATAATCTCCAATTCACCTCACTTATTCTAGAAGGATCCAGAAGCAAAATATTCTGCAAATGGGTGGGGAGGGAAAACTGAATTTTGTTAGAAGAGATCTATAAATAAAGGTAGAAANTTTGCTCAAAAATGAAATGTTCTAAATGTTCCTGAAAATTCTTGCTTCCATTGGAATTTATGGATTTCTCGGTTCGAGAAATCAAGATAAGAGGATGAACTCTTTTTCAAATTCGATAAATTTTGGTTGATCGTACATTTCATTATAGTTGTATGATTCATTGAGATAATAAAACTGTATAAATTAGTCCCTACTTGTGCTTGTCAAACTTGTCTGTCAATACCCAGATCTCAATATAAATACTGATAATCTCCAATTCACCTCACTTATTCTAGAAGGATCCAGAAGCAAAATATTCTGCAAATGGGTGGGGAGGGAAAACTGAATTTTGTTAGAAGAGATCTATAAATAAAGGTAGAAACTAGCAATGGAAGGGAGGATATTGAGTGAATAGAAGAGACCTTTAGGAGAGTTTTAGCCCTTCCGAATGGCTATTGTTTCTGTTTCTATTTCTGTAATTTTCTCAGTTTTCTTCAATCAATAACAACAACATATTTTGGGTTCACAAATTGCAGCTGGGACCTTAACCAATACCTAAGCTTCATGTTAGCACAAGTATCAATACCAATACCAATACCCAACTATTGATACCAAGGGCATGGATATCAACAATACCTATGCCAACATAATATCTTACAACCCCCAAAGTACTGGTTTTCAGCCTGATGGTTTGAATAACTGATACAAGTTGTACCCCAAAGTACTGGTTTTCAGCCTAATGGTTTGAATACCTGATATAAGTTGTTCTCATTTATTTAATTGAAGGTCATTAAACTAGGTATGAGGATCATTTCATGAGGGCCATGTCATGTGTAAGATTTCGAGGATTATCAAGTTACATCAATGATATCATTGTCGTGAAGCTATATATAGGTGTGACATGTCGGGGTATATTTGAGGTCAGAGACTGTACTGAAATAATGTTTGAGAACTAGTGGCAATGTATATTATATTTACCAATTTTGTGCTAAATTACTTCCCTGGCATTTCATAATTCGTGAGTTGTTTTTGTTACCTGTTCTAATTGGTGTGGAAGTGATGAGTAGTACATGTCCTCTTTATAAACCAGGAAGTCTGTTTCGGTCATAGTTATATAATTCGGCTCAATCATTAACTCAGCGAAAGAACTTGGTCAACAGGAACCAGCGGGTTATTGCTGGGTTAAAAATTAAAACAAAAACATAAATATAAACCATGAGCTTGAAACTTAATGTGCATTCTAATTTAATATTTCATTTAGTAATTGAGTATTATAAATTTTCAATTTTTTGCTCTTTTTATAATTATTTAGATAAATTTTCATATTTTCTTAATTGGATTTTTTTCTTAAGACAAATTAATATTTAAAATAATACAATAATTAGTAGCTTAAATATTTTATTTGAACAAGAATTATGATCATCTACTGAGATAGACTAGTGGTAATAGGTTCCTCCGTCAACCCATAGATGCTGGGTTCAATGCATGGCCTCTTCATTTTGATAAATAATAAAATGCACTAGCCATTTTTGAAAAAAACCCACCGGTTCTGGTGGGTCTCAACTCGACCGATTGAATGAAAATCGAGCGGTTTAGGCATTTCTAAAGCGGTTCTGTTGCTTCTCAGTTTATATTTACAAATTGGACCGAACCAATGTCCGGTTCACCAGGTTCCCGGTCCGATTAGCCGATCAGATCCAGGTTTAATAACTACGATTTCGGTACCAACAAAATCAACTGCAACTACAATAAACCACTTCCTGTACCTAATTATAGTTTACCTTCCAGCATTTATCAACCAATTTGTGTAGAAAGATAGAGAACTCTAGAAAAATAACAAGTTACCTGACATTGGATATTTGGAGAGAACCTCAGATTCTGCTTTCCTCTTTCCGATGAAGTAACCCGATGTAAGCAGAAAAGATGGCAGGTTATAATCATGAACTGATATCAATATAAATTTTGGAATGCCTACAGAGAAATGAGAAAGAAATAAATTATACAAGTCACGTGACACGATGTAATCACATATTTCTATCCAGTAAACTGTAGCTAAGGCAAAATAAAAATAAATAAGTTTTTCAAACAGGCCATACAAATAGGAATCCCAGACAAATAAATGCTAAGTTTACGACGGAGAATTCCTCACCAAAATCTTTAGCAGCATTTACTGCCACGACATTAGCCTCCCCATTAATCCTCTGCATCTGTTCCTCACTGCCAAAACCTCCTAGTGTTGAAACAACTGCAGTAGCCCCGTTAAGCACTTCCTCCCAGTTTGCATAGAAAACATCTCCTGCAAGGTCCAAGGATACTTAAAAAATATACATGCAAGATAAACATCCAGAATGAGTTAAATACAGAAAACTGAACCAATTCATAATAATCAATAATTTGGTAATTTCTTCGTCCCAAAATTCTACCCTCTACGAATCCAAAATATAAAAGCCTTGCATGTCAATTAAAAAGTGGTTCAGGTGTCAGTGGTAGTCTCTGTTACCAACTTCGACTCTGGTTCTGCAGTAGATTGCATAATTATAAATTCTAATAAAGTAGAAAAAGTACAGTAGCAGTACCATTAGTGGATTTAACACATCTAGCGTAGTAAAATGTTTTTTTAATTATAATTCACCTGAGATCAGAAGTGAATCAGGTGAGTTATTTTTCTCTTTACATTATTTTGGCACGTCTTGTTTTGTTTAGTTTTTTTTTAAAATATAATTTATAGAATTAGAATGCCCCATCAATCCTACTACTGTACAAAAAATTGCAATGGATGAGCACCACCTCCATGAAGGAATAAAGAAAAAAAGAGAAAACTGTCGCAGAAGTTAGCCAGACTCAAACTAGCTAAATGAGAAAAAAGAAGTACTAAGATGATCTGGTGGTTAGCTGTGGACGGAGATGCTAAATAAGATGTAGGTGGAGGGGATTCCAAGGTTGTTGAAACCTGGTAAGTTCATGCACCATCTCGTGGGTGGGGGGGAGGGGGGGTGGCTCCAGAGCTTGACAACACACAGCATTGCAACACAGAATACATCATCACCCCACGAAGGGGGACTGTAGAGAGTCTTGGATCAAAGATCTTGAGCACCCAATCCTTCTTTCCATCCGTTAGGACTATATCAATACCATCCCCGAACTCTCCAACAGATTTTTCTTCCTGTTACTAGTTTTAAAAGATTAAGATTAATTGTTCTTAATATTAAAGGGCCTATATCAGGGCTGTGAGCATCTCTTTTGATATTGGGTAGTACCGTATTTAAGGATTAGACAATTATGACTGCTTCTTTTCCCCCTCTCAGTTTTCCTCCGTATTTTCTGCTCTTTATTTACAATGCTTTTCTTCTCCCCATTTAAAGCATAGGAAGCCTGGAGAACCAGTCAAACTTTTGCTTAAAGCACACATTATATAATTAATGACCTCCTTGTTATATTACCTTTCCAAAGAATGTCCGGTCAATCATAAATTATTTACATCAAGTTCAGATCTTTATTCTCAACTCATACACTTGTGTTTTGAAGCCTCCAAAAGTTGTCATATTCACAATATGTACTCAAAGAAGGCGGAAAACCTTTTAGCATGAGCTCACGAAAGGCCATCTATATAGCTGACCAGAAAACTTTTTTCACCTTTCCGAGATAAAGCACTTGAAAAGAACTCTTCCTCATAATACCAACAGGGAAGGATGATTTTAATCATTTAGGATGTTTATTCCTCTCTTTGTGTTAGCAGAACTTGACTCTTTCTAGGAATCTGGTGGAAATATGGGAAAAGGTGGAATTGGTCATTACAACGTTTAGTTTTTGGTGATTTTATTATGCTATATTTTATTTATAATTTTGGGGTTTAGGATTTCTGGACACAGTGCTTCTACTAATGTGAAGACCATGCCTTGGCTAACAAACATCTGTCTCTACTAAATCCACCAGTACATAGGGGATATCCATCGAGTCATATTGTTCTCTTCTTCTGAAGAAAGAATGACAATCGAATTAAAAAGGTGGAACTTTATTGGCAAAGAATACAAGCTACATTTCAATCATTCAATATTATACCCGTGTTTGTTTCTCTTAGAATACTTACAAGTTGACTAAAACTTATTTTTGATAGAATCTTGAGTTTTCAATAAATCATAAGGTTTCTGGATTATCTAGAATTTGCCATCATATATACTGCTTATTCAGCTATGTCATCCATCCGTGTATAATCGTTGGTTTTGAACAATGACTTAGATCCATATGGAAGGAAACAAATGCTTATTGATGAATTACAATATTTAAAGAACTAGAGTTCCATTAAACAGAAAGGAAAGAGAAAAAAACATTTCTGCTTCCATAGCCCATATATAAACTCAATGGTACATTTGACTAGATAGTTTCAATGGTACTCAATAATATTAAGAAGGAGAACAGAAAAGCTGAAACATTGTTTACTGTCCAACCCTATCCACTATGACATACCAAACTGCAAAAATGGTAGCTTAGAAGCCATATCATTGTAAATCTACATAAGGTAGAAATAGAGAAATGAACCTGCCTGTCACCCATGTGACCTGATCTACCCATGAAGCTGTGTATGAAGGACGCCCTGACCTGTAACATTCATTAGTGCTTCAGAATCAACAACTTCATACAGTGAGAGAGAGAAGGCAGGCATTAGAAGTATGTGACAATGAATCATTTACTAGAACTCAGTTTAAAAAATAATTAACCCAATAACTTAGGACTTAAGCAATAAGAAATCGAAATTAAATGGTCAGGTTCTTGAAGAGAGATTGTTTCACCTGCTAAGACTAATGACCTTGATACCCTTTGATACGGCAGCCTTGCATATTGCAGAACCGACAAAACCGTTGCCTCCTAATACTACAATCTGGCAATGGATATACATAAGTAATGTCTACTTTCCAAAGTGACGGAGTCGACAAATACAATTTAAATATTAGATATTTCTAATTATTTTATCTGTTTAATGTACTCTCATTAATTATTAAATCATATTTGTTGACTCCATCACAAAGATGCCAGAGTTACATCTTATAATATAAATGAACAAAA
>CAIGRL010123534.1:0-5000 GCA_903798325.1 Fraxinus xanthoxyloides | reverse complement strand
GGTTCATGAATGTTCTGATAATTGACTCAGCAGGACGTTTTGCATTTCTGTTTCTTGCATACTTTGTTAAAAAGAATTGGAAATACTATGAACACGTTGTATTCAATAATATATGACTCTCATTAATTCTTTTTGAGGGATTAGATGAAGTTGATATAAATGTATAATTTTTGTCATGATTGATTAAATGCAATTTCCATCAGTGTTGATGTCGTGAAAAAGAATTATTTGGTTGCTTGGTTGAGAAGCATTAAATGGATAATCAGATTAATTAAATGGAGACCTAAAAGCATACATGTTGAAAACTGGATAATGGTGCTTATGTTACTTCTAGTGGAATTGCTCGAGGACAACATTGCTATAATTGAGCTAGCATTTTATGATGGTGCCCCAATTATTGTTACTTTTCTTTGGAGTTTTTAGTTATATAACCTTATTTTAGAATTAATTGTTTAGTAGTTTCCTAGGGATAAGGTTACTGTGGAATTGAGTGCTTGCAGTGGAAGCATATAGGAACATAGCTACTGAAAGTGAAATGTTGTTGTAATTTCTGAAATGAAAATGGGTCAGGGTGTAGGCAATTGCAGTTGAAAGAAAAGGAAATGTTTGGGGATGTAAATTTTGTGTTGGAACTTTTTTATATCAAGGATTCTTACCAGACTCATGAACATCAATATTGAAGGGAATGTCCTGGAAGTGAATTATGCAAGTCGCTGCACAGTGTTGTGTACTAACCCAATCATGCTGCATCATATCCACTTATAGGATAGCATGGATGTCTAGGGGTGCATGATTGACATTCTTACTTTATTACTTTAATAATTTGGGAAATTTTACTGGTTTAGTTTCGGATTTTTCTCTACACACACAAATTGGTAAAATGTAAATAGTTGGGAAATAATCTGTCTATACGCTTGTAATTAGTTTTTTCTGCAGATACATCCACACAAATTCTTGAGTTGGGAAATGCTGGTTTGGAAGTGCTCCTACTTTAATTGTCTTCAAATTTTGAGTTTTATTCATGAATCTTTTCTTTCCTAAAGTGATTCGAGTTTTATGCTATTTTTATGCTTACAGATCAATTTTCCAATAGTTCCATTTTAAGTGATCTATTTAGTTGTTAGTCCTAAGATATTGATCAAAAACATGTTTTAAATTCAGTTTTTGATGTGTTTTTATAACCTATTTAACATGTTTTTATTGTCCAGCAGAATTGATAGCTTTAGATCCAAATAAATGGGAGGGTTATGATGTTTAAAAAGGAGATTATTGATCGATGTTCAGTTATGTATCTGTTATGTCTTTCTGTACTTGAATTGGCTCCTCATTTGGTGTATTATTGATAAATTTTGCTTAAAAGAAACTCAGGATTTGTGCGTGTGTGTCTGTAAATAGGAGTACATCTTGTTTAAATATTTTGCAATGGTAGCGAACTTTCGTCAGAGTTTCAAGTGGTTCCCAGCAGAGTTATGTGATATTGCTGTAATGATGCTTCAGCAGGGGACGGAGTGGATGGTGCAGGGCTGTGCGAGGCACCTGGTTCCCATAGGGCTTAAACATGGCTTTATTTCATATTTTTTGCAGCAACTCCTTTTCTAATGCTATAGAATATCAATCCAAACTTGTTGAGCACTCTTCCAAAAATCTAGTATGAATTGTTGCACCTTTTGTGAATGGTCATCAGAATGATGGAAAAGATGTTATTGATGTTGGATTGATATTTAAAATAGAAAACATGTATAATGGAGTGAATATTGCACAATGTATATGCAATGGCATGGTTTAATTAGTTTCAATGCAAGAGCATATTTTCCCAATTTAAACATGATTTCTTATATATTTTTTTATGTCTTGTCACATATCTGTATTTATTGGATATTCTATTTATGGTTAAAAATGCAAAATCTGTATATTGTCTGCCTTTTGAATTTACCTAAGGTGCATTTGAACTGACTGCATTATTTAATACCATGTAGATCTGGTTGGGAAAGTGATAGTGAAGCTGAGGACTTTGAGTATAAAATTTGAGGCCATTCATTTTCAGTTAGGTGCAATATTTAAGGCATCATATTTTTGTTCTCATGGAATAAGTTAAAATAGCAATTTTGTCTCATCTTTAATTTATGTTGAATGTGTAGAACATTTTACAAGTTTATTATGCGAATTGTTAGTTTATTATTCCGGTAGCGTAGTAAGGCATATATAAAAAATGAGAATTAATTTTAAAAAATATTAAAATGATCAACTATAACGTTTGCAAATTGTTGCCAAAACCAAAGGATGAGAATATGGCAACGTTGGAAAAATGTTGCGAAAAGGTCTTTTGCAACGTTTAAAAAATGTTGCGATAGACCTTTTCGCAACATTTAAAAAACGTTCGACCGCAACGTTTTTTAAACATTGCAAAAGACCTTTTCGCAACGTTTAAAAAAACGTTGCTATATCTCTTCCTTCAACGGCAACACTGACTCCGCAATGCACGCTAAAACGCTGCAAAAGACCTTTCGCAGCATTTTTTGGCCGCCGCAATATTCGTCTTATTCAGATACCTAAAAATAGTCATACTTACTCTAAAAGTTCGTATGTTGATTAATTTGTAACTCTCATTAGAGCTCTATACAAGATTCCAATCAAACTTGAATTTCGACCCCCTCAATACTCTTGCATTATTCTCTAATGAAGTTGAGTCAGCGTAACGATTCTTCTTATCTATCTATTCAAAGAAAAGCATGAACTCCAACCAATAGACTTATGAAATCGATTTGTCTTTCTGTTCAAAGACAGACAAAGAAATTTAGCTAATTGAATTAACATACTGGTTGTTATTTTGTGTTCAAAGAATTCAGTTCTAGCTAATTGAATTAACACATTGGATCCTATATTCCAGATAAAAAGTTCAATGTTTTCTTGTCTATTAATTACATAGTCACGAATTGATATATTATTTGATTTCATTATATATTGTTACTATACTCATTCTTATTATTTTTGTTGACGTAGGAGCCTACAGTCGGTACCCGTGAATGTGCACCGGATAAATTTTGCCCTATGTATAGTAGTCCGCAAACCATACAAGAGAGATAAATCGCATTAAGCAAGCCCGGTGCGACGGACTTGATCGAGGAAATGTTAACAAGAGATTCGAACTTGTGACATTCGGTCTTCGCGTTCACCTGCTCCACCGACTCGACCATCCCCGAAAGGGTAATATACTCATTATTTGATATCATTATACATTGTTACTATACCCATTAATGATAGACATATATTGCATTATTATTTTAATGGTATTTATATGTTCATATCAAAATTTCAGAATAATATTGCGATATTATTTCTGAAAAGGATCAATTTTGATACAAATCACAATTCTAAAAAAAATATTATTTTGTTGCTTTTGAAGAAAAACAAATTTATAGGTGTCAATTTCTAGAATGATATTGTTGTATTGTTTCAGTAGAAGTATAAATTTTTAAATGTCAAAAGTTTTGAAAAATATGATATTGTAGCTCCAAAGAACAAAAATTGTACATAACAATCTACAAGACAAATATGGTGTTTTTACCCTTGAAGGAGTACAACTTGATTTATAAGAATATTATTATTTCTTTCGAAGAAGCATGAATTTCTACAAACAATATTCTTTCTTGAAAACTATTGGGTTGTTCGTGAAGATTCAATTTTATATCAATCAATATTGTAGAAGAATATTTACTTTTTGTTGCGGAAAAGTAATAAATGTATGTGAAAGTTTCAACTCCAGGAAATTACTTTCTGATTAATAAGCAATAAAAATTAATTAATCACGAAAATAAAGTTTTTATTCAACCAATTCATTAGGAGTACATCAATATTGCATAATGAACATGTTCAAGGACAGTTTCTAGAATTTGGGAATTAACCTTCTATATTAAATTAACATCAAACATACTATGCCTGTGATTGATTTGAATTAAAATCTAATTAAAATTTCAATTCAAAATTAACAATTAATTTTAATCACATATTTCATGGGACCTATAACTTTTCAACCACACATTTTATCAACTTTTATTAAAATTTATTAAAAATATGATTTTAATTTGTACAAAACAAGGGCTAGATATTAAGTGATAAACCTAATGTAGCAATAAACAGGTGAAGGCACAAGAAGTTGAATGATGGTTTTATGGAATTTTCTTTAATATGTCAATCAAGGGAGAGTATTGTAAATAATATGATTATTAGTGAATGATAATTATACCATTGCAGTCCTAGTCATTATTACTATTTTATCCATAATTTTTCCATATAAATATGAGGCGTTGATTTTTAATAAAATGCATATGAGTCTATCGACTTCTCTATTTTCTTCTCTTCATTTTATAACAATCTAATAGTTATACCTTTTAAATTAACAATTATCACTGTGTTATTTTTTCAACAGAGGTCAAATGTTTGTTAATATTAAGGTTTTTTGCATTGTTCAAACATTCATTAGACAGGAGTCCGCACATTTGGAGCACTATCACGTAGTGCAGCTAAATCATGCATCAAATTTATGTAATAATATGAATTAGATCCATTTTGTATTAAATGATTTGTGGATCATTTTAGAAGGTTATTATTTTCTGCATTTTTTTTTTCGATCTTCTTCTTCTTCTTCAAGTAAGACACTCGTAGATAGAGTGAGTCCTCTTTATGATCACTTGCTTAGATTTTACTCTTACAATGTAAAATGTCCTAGCCATGATGTAAACATTACAATTAATTAGTTCAATAACAATTAAGCAGTATCAAAAACAATTGAACACTTGCAACAGCCACAACAAAATGTAAAAGACATTAACACCACCTATAATTATTAAAAGCATAGAAAACAACCAAGAAACTAAAATCCAGAAACAACCATGACTGCAAACATAGTCACCTATCCTAGTACACATTGAGCTCAATCTCACGAATTGAGTTTCACTGCCATAATGTACAATTTATCTATGTTTGATTCTATTTTCCTGTTG
>CAIGRL010123490.1:0-10845 GCA_903798325.1 Fraxinus xanthoxyloides | reverse complement strand
CGGATCCTTACGGTGTAGGATCCATTTGATGGGTATTGGGGGTCATGGGTTGCGTTAGCTCCAAGAAAGCCACTATTGAATCACCTGAATTGGATGCTGATGACTCCTCCTCTGCCTCAATTGTAGCGGGCCAAAGAAATGGTTCAGGCCACCGTCTGCATTCCTTATCTTCATTGCGTGCATTTGGTTTGCCGTTGGAGAAGATTAAGGAGGAATCTAAGGAAGAGGAGGGGGGACCTGTGAAGAAAAGGCGCAGTCATGTGGAATATTCCGGGAACTTGAGGTGGAGGAAGGGGTGGGGGTTGAGAAGAAGACGACATTGTGTTTTTTCAAATTTCTTATTTTTTTAATTTAATTAGTTTAATTATTTAATGTGATAAATATAAAATTACTTTTTTGCCCTCTGTAAAATGTTAAAAATATGATCAAAGTTAATGAGTGTGTCATCAATTAAGATTTTCATTTATTTTAAAATATTATAATGAATTTCATGAATTTGAATAGATTTCACAAATTTTATAAGAATTTCATTAAATATGGTGAAATTTCAAAAGGTTTGTGGTTATATGTATTTTTAAACTTGAAACTCATTCATTAATAAAATCTTTATAAATCTACCCGTTATTGAGGATACCTAAATTTTGAAGGATTTCATTAAAATTTCAATTGGGAACACCTAAATTTTAACGAATTTCATTAAAATCTCAATTGAGACACCTAAATTTAAAATGATTTTTAAAATTTATTACAATTTCAATTGAGGACACTCCTCAAATTTTTTTGTCAACTGATCGAATTTTGGGTGGAAACTGTGTAGAAGGGCTTCATCTGCAACGTTTGAAAATGTTATGAGTGATAGTTGTAACAAATAAAATGTTTAAGAAAAGTGTCGGTGTTTCAAAAGTTTGAGATCTTTGCTGCAATTATCCTTAATATATACACACACAGCCACAAACTATTACCAACCACAAACTATTACCAGGAATAATCTTATTTGTCCATAATTGAATTGTTTTTGTTTTCCTTCATTCAATCATGCCCTGGTGGAATTTCAGATCCACCTTTCATTTTAAGATTTTCAATGGTTTATCTCAGTCTCAGGCAACTTATCATGCCGTAGTAGCTCTGCATATTGTGTGCCCTGGCATAGTTTTTATTTTCTGAGCTTATGGATATTGTGAGCAGTTTCGATTGTTTCTGAGTTCTTTGTAGGATGGTCATGATTTACATTTTCTGTCTACGATTTTTGGGATTGATGTGAATCATTTCTTGTATGATTCACTTTTGATTGCAATGGAGTCTATGATTCTTTTCGGATGACTGTTTTATGGCAAGAATGTGATTGATATTGGTACTATTGCAGCCATTCTCTAATGAATATGTACAGGAAATATTTATTTTCTCAAATTGCTCTAAATTGTGGTGTTTTGCTTGTTTTGTGGTGGGGTTGGTTTAATAGAGTTAAGAAGACTGGTGAATGGCCTCATGCCCTGTTTAGTGTGTATAATTTGGTGTTAGGCCCTCGGAAGTTGAAGATTGCACAAGAATAATCTGTTCTACGAATAATTCTTGAGGAAAACTTTTTGTTGGATTTACCGTACTATTCTAAGTTATGATCTGAACTGTAGGTGCATGATTGCATTTTTATGTACTGTAAATTCAAAAGTGTAATATGCTTGGGGAAGATGTACATTATTGGCTGGTTTTCTTGAGGTTCAACTTGTATGTATTGTGTATTTTCACCATACTATGACCAGTAAATGATGTTTCTGCTTAATGATCACAAAGTGCTAATACAGAAAATGTTCCCCTTGAAGTTGAACAAATTAGCATTACACGCATTTCCTTTTATTTCTTCTTTATAACTAAGTTGAATCTATCTTTTTCGATGATGAAGAATCATATTGGGGGTTGATTTTCTATTTGTCAATTCAGGGGCTGGAAACTTCTGAAGTCACTAATGATTCATTTCCTGAGCTCCAATTTCCATTGATAAAATTCAAGAACCACAAGGTATATAGAGTCGATGGGAATATTTAATAAGAATATGCATCTCTTACATTTAGATGCAAGGATGATTGTCATAAATGATTGCTCATGCTTGTTAAAATAATCTGTAATACCTTAAACTAGTTAGTCAAAAAAATCTGTTGTGTTCTCTATGTAGTGATTTTACCTCCACTGATGCATGAATAATTGTTCATTCTCTGTTTTCAATCTTGTATTGCAGTCGCGGAGCAATGCACGCTATATTTCTTATTAGGCCCAAAATGGACACGAGTACGAATATGAAGATTTTTGTAAACAATCATTTAGCAAATACACGCTCTTTATAGATTCAGCACAGATAATTCGTAAGATTGGATTATAACTGGTAAAAATGATAAAGTCAAGAATGAAGGTGTATGAATGAAGAACCTAATAAGAATGACATAGAAGCGAGAAGAGTTGGGGTAGGATTGCTATCTATCTTTCATTATAACTAGAATATTATTGTATCCCTTTAGGAACCCTCCTGTTTGTTGTCCTTAGCAAACCAAAAGGCATTGTGCAGCTGCCTTCATTTATTCAATCTACCATATAAAGATCATACTCTTCACATTTCTTTCAACTTTAATTGATGTGCCAGTCAAAAATCCTCAAATGGAAAACAACGAACTCCAGGTCCCAATTTGTCAAGTCAATAAATGAGCGTGGTCTTAAATTTAGTTGTAGGCCAAAGAGTCTGTGTTAAGTTGTAACTCCATTTGGTATTATGATACTTTGGAAGTTCTCCTATGACAATTTGTCAATCCTATCATTTTGGGATCATAATTCTATCTGGAGTAAAAAAACAACTATATCGGCTATCTTCTGCACTTGCTATATGATGCATTTTCTCGTATTTTTTAGGTCTCATCATGGCATGTATTTCATTTATGTTCCGCAGAAGGGAGTGAAGGAAGCTGAGCTTGGGACACACACTGTTAGGTCTCATGGGGTCACAGTAGCGAGGACACACATGCATGACTGGTTGATACTGATACTACTTGGGGTGATCTTAGTTATTCTGAACATAATCCATCCATTTTATCGCTTTGTTGGGAAAGATATGATGTCTGATCTCAAGTATCCCCTTAAGAGTAACACAATACCTGAATGGCTTGTGCCAGTAAGTTGATAACTTGATTGCTGAACTTGACTTATTTCTTCTTTAGCCCCTGTTTGACTCCCTTTAAAACAAAACAATTTATCTTTCATACTCATTTTCAACCACATTCACATAATAAAATATTTTGCAAGTAAACCCAAAACTTTTCCCCACTTTTTAACCACACATTCTCTAAAAAAATCACACTATTCAAAACATCATTTTTACACAATAATGATCATCAAACAGGGGCTTAGTAAAGTCATTGATGGGATGCCATGTATTGATTTTCTTAGAAACTCCTTAGATATATGCAGTGCTGTTGCCAGTAGCAGTTTTCCTACTCTTCTATGTTCGCCAAAGAGATGTCTACGATCTTCATCATGCCATATTAGGTAAATAATTTGTTTTACATCTGTAATTTTTTTATTAGGATACATTTTTTAATTAGGATTTGTATCAATTAACAAAATCAAAGTGGATGATGATGACATTCTCATACTATGAAGCTGATTTTTTTGAGCAGGGATTCTATTCTCTATCTTTATAACGGGGGTTCTTACTGATGCAATTAAGGATGCAGTTGGTCGCCCTCGGCCAGACTTCTTCTGGCGATGTTTTCCAGATGGAAAGGATGTAAGTGATGTTTGACCTGATCATTCAAATCCTTGAAGTTAGTATTGCTAGATCATTTTCATTAGATTGTGTTTTGCCTAATCAAATTGATTGTTTTTCAGGCTTATGATCAATGGGGAAATGTTGTTTGCCATGGTGACAAAAGTGTCATAAGGGAAGGGCATAAAAGTTTTCCTAGTGGGCATACTTCATGTAAGCAGGAAATGTCTATTATCAGCATGTTAATATTTTCAATAAGATTAAACTACTCATGACAGTTTTGGGGTATTCGATGGAGAAAGTGGACAGTCTCAATATTTGCATCAATGTTAAAGCTCTTTGGAAAATGGTTCTGTAAACTTGAAAGAGATGAGAAAATATAGAACTATTTTTTGTATATTAGCTCACACAATCATAGGATTACAGGGGTTCTCTTTATAGGAGAAATTACAAGCAAGAAATCAGGAAAAAAATTACAATAGCTAGTTGGCCTAATTTCCTATTTTACAGGATTGACTAATATTCTATTAACAGCAAATATTTACAGCTATCAAATCTCCTAATATTCGGTAATATCACTACCCAATCTTTCATTTCAACACTCCCCATCAAGTTGGTTTGAAGATATATTCCATAGGCAGTTTGCCAATCAATATGTCAAACTGTTTTGTAGGAAGTCCTTTTGTAAGCACATCTACGACTTGCTCGGTAGTAGGAATGTATGGCATACATATCAATCCGTTTTCGATCTTTTCTTTGATGAAGTGTTTGTCTACCTCTACACGCTTTGTTCTATCATGAAGTACTGGATTGTGAGCGATTGATATAGCAGCTTTATTGTCACAGTACACTTTCATGGGCAATGGATTAAAGGTCTTCAACTCCTCCAATAGTCTCTTAATCCACAACACTTCACAAATTCCATTAGCAACTGATCTAAACTCGGCCTTTGCGCTACCATTACATTCTGTTTTTTACTCCGCTAGGTGACAAGATTGCCTCCAACATACATGCAGTAGCCAGAAGTTGATCACCTATCCGACCCAGTCCAAATCAGTATAGGCTTCAACTTGTAAATGTCCACGATTTTTGAATAGTAGACCTCTTCCGGGGGTTCCCTTTAGGCATCTAAGAATTCTATGGACTGCATCAAAGTGTTCTTGTCCAGGTGCATGCATGAATTGGCTAACCATGCTAATTGCAAATGCTATATCTAGACGTGTATGTAACAAGTATGTTAGTCTTCCAACTAGTCTATGATATTGCTCCATATTCTGTACTTCTTCAGCTTTAGAAGGTTGAAGTTTAAGGTTCAACTCTATGGGTGTATCCGCTGGTTTACATCCTAGTAAACCTGTCTCATCAAGTAAATCAAGAACGTATTTACGTTGATTTAAATATACACCTTCGGATCTAGCAAACTCCATCCCAAGAAAGTATTTTCATGCACCCAAATCCTTGATTTCGAAGTTAGCTGCAAGTCTTTTTTTCAGTCTCTCCAATTCTTCATTGTCATCACCTGTCAAAACTATAACATCCACATAGACAATTAATATTGCAACTTTGCCTTCTTTACCATGTTTGTAGAACAAGGTATGCTCAACTTGGCTCTAATGGTAGCCACAACTCTTCACAACTTTCCTAAATCACGCAAACCAAGCTCTAGGGGATTGTTTGAGACCGTATAAGGATTTTTTTATTCTACAGACTTTGTTTGGTCCCAATTTTCCCTCAAACCCAGGTGGTAGACTCATAAAGACCTCCTCCTCAAGATATCCATTTTAAAAAACATTTTTAACATCTAATTGGTGTAATGGCCCGTCGAAGTTTACTGCCAAAGATAAGAAGATTCTAATCGAATTTATTTTGACCACTGGAGCGAATGTTTCCGGATAATCAATCCCATACGTTTGTGTGAACCTTTTTGCTACTAGTCTTGCCTCGTACTTCTCTATGCTAACATCAGCTTTACATTTCACAGTAAAGACCCACTTGCAACCTAGTGTTCTTTTTTCCTTAGGCAAATCAACTATATCCCAAGTACCACTTCTTCTAAGGGCATTCATCTCTTCCATCACTGCTAATTTCCAATTTGAATTCTTGAATGTTTCTCGGGACAAACAACTGTGAGGTTTTTGAGGTAAAAGCCCTATAAGTAGAAGAAAGTTTTTCGTAAGAAAGGTATTTGGCAATAGGATACTTGGAACAAGTTCGGTTTCCTTTCCTAAAAGCTATAGGAATATCAAGGTTTAATGGTTCTTGGCTAGGAGAAGTAATAGGGATTGAAGATGAGTTAGGAATGAAACTATGTGTGATATCTGGAGGCCCAGTTCCCAAAGGTTGAGATTGATCATTCCCAAGAGGAATATGTTGACTTTGACACTTTTGATGAGGTCTTCTCCGAGTATAAATGAGAGGCTCAATATTGGGTGTTTTTTTACCCAGCTGTAGTGATTCTCTTCCTGTTTTAGATACAGAAATGTTTGGCACTATATGACTAGGATTCTTATCACTGTTTTCATTGGTTTTATCACATTGTTCTTGACTTTGAACTTTGGGAATAACAGTAGAATGAGAATTATGAGGTGAAGTATTCAAAATCACATTTGGTAAAGGAGTAGGAGATAAATCGCAAAAAATTTCTTCCATTACCTCCATTCCCCTCCTGAAGAGAATTTTTGTTGAAGTAGGATTTATTTTCAAAGGAGACATCCATATTCACGTAAATTTTTTTTTGTTTGGGGATTATAGCACTTATAACCCTTTTTATTAGGAGCATACCCTATAAAACACATTTTTCAACCCGAGGATCAAGTTTGGAATAAGTATTATTGGGTATATAAACAAAAACAATGCAGCCAAAAACCTTTAAAGGTAAATATGATTGTATCCTAGATAAAGGAAATTTTTCTTGGAAACATTCTAATGGCGTGCTATATTTGAAAACAGTTATGGGCTTTCTGTTAATCAAATAAGTGGCCATTAAAACAGCATCCCCCAAAGATAATTTGGAACATTCCTTGAAAGTATTATAGCCCGAGATACTTCAAGTAAATGCTTATTTTTTCTTTCAGCAATTCCGTTTTGTTGAGGGTATTCACGCAAGTAGACTGATGATGTATACCCTTTTCCTTCAGAAAACTTCCCAAAATTTTGTTAAAATATTCTGTTCCATTATTGGAGTGAAGAATGCTAATTTTTGTTTGAAACTGAACTTCAACCGGAGTATAAAATTCTTTGAAAATTTTTTCAACCTCGGACTTTTCATTCATTAAATAAACCTAACACAAATGTGTATAATCATCTATAAATGTAACAAACCATTTTTTTTAGAGATAGTAGTAACTCTTGAGGGTCCCCAGACATCACTATGTATTAAATAAAATGGTTTTGAAGGAGTATAATGTTTTGACAGATAGGTAGTATGATGACTCTTACATAAACAATAATTTACACAATAGAAAGTTGAACAATCCAAACCCTTAAATAAAGCAGGAAACAAATGTTTAAGATATGGAAAGTTAGGATGTCCTAGTCTCAAGTGCCAAAGCATTATTTGTTCATAAACAGAATTAGACCTAACACTACCAAGGCATTGAGCCTTTTTATTACTGGAGAAGCTACCATCAAAGTAGTAAAGTTCATCTATCATCTTAGCACATCCAATCTTCTTCCCCGAGTTCCGGTCCTGAAATTAACAGTAAGAATCGCAGAAAATTACACGCAAATTAGATTCTTTGGTTAGTTTGCTAATGGACAAAAGATTACAAGCTAGTTTAGGGACATGGAGGACAGATTTAAGATCTATATTTTTGGATAATTTTATCAAATCTTTTCCTGCAATGGGTGAGAAACTACCATCTGCAATTCTAATTTTTTTCAAGGCCAGAACAAGGTGAGTGAGTGTGAAAAAGATTGGAAAAGCTGGTCATATGATCAGAGGCTCCAGAATCCATGATCCATAGAGCAAAAGTTGAATAACAAGAAACGACATTAATTGTACTACCTGTTTGTGCAAGAGAAACACTAGGAATACCAGATGAGGAATTAGATTTCAGTTGTTTCAGAAGGTGATCCATCTGTTCCTTGCTAAAGGGACTTGTCTCAGCTTTATTAATAGTGGGTATTACACGGCTATTTTTTGTCACCAAGCTTGCTGCTCTTCCAATTTGCTGGTTTTCCATGGATTTTCCAGCAGGACTCTTGAGTGTAGCGCGATTTGTTGCAGTAATCGCACCAGACCCTTGGCTTCTCTTCAGGTTTTCTCTGAAAACTGGCTGCTTTATTAGCAGTAGCCTTGGCAATAACAAGGGCGGAATTCTCAACAAGCCCCGCTATTAGTCTTCTTCCCCAACATTACATGTCTGCGACTCTCTTCTCTTCGAACCTCAGCAACACCTCAGCAATTGGAGGAAGTGGAGTCCTGCCAATGATCTGTCCCCGTACTTCATCAAATTCCACATTTAGTCCAGCAAGGAATTTATAAATGCGATGAGCCTTCATGGTCTTTTTGTTATGATTAGCATCTTCAGTGGATTTCCATTCATAATCATTGAACAGATCCAAGTCTTGCCAAAGGCGCTTCAATGAATTGAAATACTCGGTGATCGAGTCTTCCCCCTGTCGAATCTCACCAAGTTTCAGAGTCAATTCATAAACCTGAGATTGATTTCCCATATCAGAGTACATCTCATTCACATTGTCCCAGAGTTCTTTGGCTGTGGAGTAGCACATATAGTTAGAGCTAATACCCTCATCCATAGAGTTCATGAGCTAAGTCATTACCATTGAATTTTCTGCATCCAAGGTCATATAAGTTGCATCCTCTGGTGCTGGTGCCTTCTTATCTCCCGTTAGGTACTCAATCTTTCCCCGCCCTCTAATGTACATTCGAACTGACTGGGACCATCTTAAATAATTATCACCTTTAAGGTGAATAGTGGTGATCTGGACAGAGTGAGAATCGGTATTGGGGGCTTGGGTGTTGAGAGATGGGGTCGACTCAGATGAAATGTCAGACGTGGCTGAACAATAAAAAAATCTGCAGAAAAGAAATTGATTTTCTAGAGTGACTCTGATACCATGTAAACTTGAAAGAGATGAGAAAATATAGAATTATTTTTCTGTATTAGCTCACACAATCATAGGATTACAAAGGTTCTCTTTATAGGAGAAATTACCAGCAAGAAATCAGGAAGAGGAGAAATTACAAGCAAGAAATCAGGAAAAAAATTACAGTAGCTAGTTGGCCTAACTAGTTTTCAATTTTACAGGATTGACTAATATTCTATTAATAGCAAATATTTACAGCTATCAAATCTCCTAATATTCGGTAATATCACTGCCCAATCTTTCATTTCAACATTCCCTCTCAAGCTGGTTTGAAGATATCTTCCATAGCCAGCTTGCCAATCAGTATGTCAAACTATTTTGTAGGAAGTCCTTTTGTAAGCACATCCGCGACTTGCTCGGTGGTAGGAATGTAAGGCATACATATCAATCAATTTTCGATCTTTTCCTTGATGAAGTGTTTGTCTACCTCCACGTGCTTTGTTCTATCATGGAGTACTGGATTGTGAGCGATTGAGATGGCAGCTTTATTGTCATAATACACTTTCATAGGCAATGGATTAGAGGTCTTCAACTCCTCCGATAATATCTTAATCCGCAACACTTCACAAATTCCATTAGCAACTAATCTAAACTCGGCCTCTGCGCTACTTCTAGCTACCACATTATGCTTTTTACTCCGCCGGGTGACAAGATTGCCTCCAAAGTATGTGCAGTAGCCAGAAGTTGATCACTTATCAAGAGTACTTCCGGCCAGTCCGCATTAGTATAGGCTTCAACTTGTAAATGTCCACGATTTTTGAATAGTAGACCTCTTCCAGGGGTTCCCTTTAGGTATCTAAGAATTCTATTAACAGCATCAAAGTGTTCTTGTCCAGGTGCATGCATGAATTGGCTAACCATGCTAACTGCAAATGCTATATCTGGACGTGTATGTGACAAGTATATTAGTTTTCCAACTAGTCTCTGATATTGCTCTATATTGTGTACTTCTTCAGCTTTAGAATGCTAAAGTTTGAGGTTCAACTCAATGGGTGTATTGGCTGGTTTACATCCTAGTAAACCTGTCTCATCAAGTAAATCAAGAACATATTTACGCTGATTCAAATATATACCTTATTTGGATCTAGCAAATTCCATCCAAAAAAGTATTTTAATGCACCCAAATCCTTGATTTCGAAGTTAGCTGCAAGTCTTTTTTTAAGTCTCTCCAATTCTTCATTGTCATCACATGTCAAAACTATATCATCCACATAGACAATTAATATTGCGAACTTGCCTTCTTTACCATGTTTGCAGAACAAGGTATGATGAGCTTGGCTCTGATGATAGCCACAACTCTTCACAACTTCCCCAAATCTCTCAAACCAAGCTCTAGGGGATTGTTTGAGACTATATAAGGATTTTTTTTAGTCTACATACTTTGTTTGGTCCCAATTTTCCCTCAAACCCAGGTGGTAGACTCATAAAGATCTCTTCCTAAAGATCTTCATTTAAAAAAGCATTTTTAACATCCAATTGGTGTAATGGCCAGTTGAAGTTTACTGCCACAGATAACAAGATTCTAATCGAATTTATTTTGGCCACTGGAGCGAAGGTTTCCTGATAATCAATTCGATACGTCTACGTGAACCCTTTTGCTACTAGTCTTGTCTTGTACCTCTCTATGCTACCATTTGCTTTACATTTCACAATAAAGACCCACTTGCAGCCTACTGTTCTTTTTCTCTTAGGCAAATCAACTATCTCCCAAGTACCACTTTTTCTAAGGGCGTTTGTCTGTCGAGTCTCGGCTAGAAATTAACCCTAGAATTTAATTCTAATATCTCTATTTCGAATTAAAATCTAGAATTTATCAAGTCTCGGTTCTTTTGTAAAGTAAGCTTCATAGATTTTACACTTTCTCTCGAAATCCATAAAACATACGTTTTGTCAATCCTATGATCGCACCTAAATTCCCCTCTCGGGTGCCGAAATTGACTAACATCGATTCATTCAATTATTGATCAGGTAATTGAAAGCATTATAAT
>CAIGRL010123484.1:0-22203 GCA_903798325.1 Fraxinus xanthoxyloides | reverse complement strand
TCTCTAAACCCACCTTCCCCAGTTGCCCATCTTCTCCAGAGGCACAAATCGAAGCTGCAATGAGAGGAAAGAACTATGGAGTGTGCCATAGCTGTAGAAGTAGGACTCATTATTTTGCTGAATGCCCGAACAAATGCTCCTGTCCATGGTGTGGTCCGGGTTTCTTGAAGTGTTTTGAGGTGGAGAAAAAAATGAAGAACCATGGTCGATTCTTCAACACTTGCAGCGAGAAATGTGGTTTTTGGGAGTGGGTTGAAGTGGGTGAAACGAGTGGTGTAGCTAGGTCCATTAATATGGTGAACGCCATTGCTGAAGATTTATCGGCCTGTTGAAATCACGATGTTGCCTGAGTAAAGGAGAAGTAGTTGAGGTATCTGTGACGGTGAAAATACGCAATGGAAGAGCAAGCTAGTTTTCGGGGGTTAGGAGAAATTGTAGTGTCATTCTGTGAATTGATGAATTTGGAAATTGAATGTTGAATGCTGTAAATTCTGGATTGTGCTTAGTGAGTAATCAATGGCTAGTATATGAAATCGTAGTTAGGAATGTAGATTGAATCAGATGCTCCAATTATGTAAATATATGAATTTGGAATTCCACTATGTGCTGAGTGTTATATTCTGTCTTCACTTCATTTTATTCTGGAAAATTGCTGCTTGACTGTGTTGTTTATTCTGCTTGAAAAAGCCCACTGCCAAGATGTGTTGCTCATTTACACTTCCATCCTTTAACTGGTCTTAATCTCACTGGACAGAAATAGAAATCCACTAATGAAATAGAGAGAATTTGTTCTTCGTGTATTTGTTCTGATCTTACAGTGTGTGGAAATAGAAATCCACTAATGAAACTGAGAGAAATGATGTTCAGATTCTGTGCTATGTGGAAGCTCTAAAATTGGCAGTCACACATTCAATACTCCATTCACATGCCATAAACTAGCTCTCCAGTTGAGAAGAATTTATCATCACTCACACATTCAATACTCCATTAACATGCCATAAACTAGCCATTCAGTTGAGAAGAATTTATCATCACTCACACATTCAATACTCCATTATCATGCCATAAACTAGCTCTCCAGTTGAGAAGAATTTATCATCAATAACAAGAAATTGGAAAATTACATGTAAGAAATTCAAAACAAAACACTTAAAAGAAACTAACTGCTTCACATTACAGCATTTATGCGAGATGCTAGTTCATATGGGTTCAAATAGTCAGCCTCCAAATCTGACAAAAGGGTAATGTAATCTACAACAACCCAATGACAAATTTCTAAAACAGGACGCCATAGTAGCAACAAAAGCCTAGAGCTCAGACCGATCACCTAATGTAAAGGAAGGTCCTACATCTTTTGGTACATTACAAACTCTTCCCTGATCCAAATCTGATGGTAGTCTTCCACCGCCAACACCATCATGCAGTGGTTGTATACCCCAACCTGTAGACAATCAACTATTATTTGAGATTGACAGAACAAGTGAGCAACTATAGGGATATAACTAAAAGCTGGTTGCATGTTATTTTACCTTGTGGATTCAATAATGGATGGATAGCACTGGATGTATGTAACTGGTGCCCGAATTGATGACATTGGTTTCCACCCTGCACACTTTACATTATAAGTAAATTATACATGTATCGAACGATTGGAAATTGTATACCATAACTAACCATTAGGAGTTCTGTCTATGACAACGGTATCTGCATGGCTACTTGTGCTTGTTGAGGGACATGAATGGCGGTCGGAACATCTCTCTCTTTACTTGGCCGGACCTTCGGTCTCTTGCCTTTATCTGACCTTGAAGGTGCCTGCAAAACGTTCAAAATTTTTAAATTATATAGCTTAATTTTTTTTTTTACTTTACGTTCTCTTAAAAAGATTGGGATTGACTCTAACTTTGTTTGAATATGATTCCAATGGACTCTTCTGACGAAGTTTTCTAAGTGTACCCTTTCTTTTCGCACATTCTGGATCTCGCACATTTACACTTCCATCCTCATGTGGTGAACATGGACCAATGGATGCGGGCCTATTGCTACCACAACTTGAATTTGACGTCATAATCTGTTTACACTGCATGTCGATCCAATCTATTATACCATTAGCTTTTACGGGATTATCTGCAGTCATGTCCGCTAAAGTAGCAAAATGTTGACACATTTTATCATACATCAATTGTCCTGGACTACTAACTAGTCCGTCGTAGTTTACCGCGACCCTTGAATGTGCTCTACTCACATCTCGTCACCATCGCCGAAGTATATACTGTTCAGGCACTTTTTTCACGCTGTTCCGAATCAACACTGCAATACTATGTCTACAAATAATGTCTCGAAATTCGAATAGGTGGCAGCTACAAGTGAATTCACATCTTTCTCTTTCGAACGAGACGAAAACTGTTTTTTTATTTGAGAAATCATCATGTATGACATCCTCGCGTACCTCGTACGTCGTTCCCCGAAACCCCTCCGAAGCAGATATGAGATCACAATATACTTTTCCCGTAAATTCTTCTTGAACCTCCCTAAATTTTGAAATTGTGTACACAGCCTGAAATTGCTTCTCCATTTCGTACCTCGTTGCACAGGGCACCATTTGCGAGTACGACTTGAAATCTGCTTGAAACTCCTTCTCAACTTTGCTTCTCAACGCTCGGTCGTATTGTTCAACAAATTGCTTCAATGTAGTCTTCGAATGTACGTAACCATCGAAGAACGCATTCATACTTTCACTGCATTGCGTCGTCGACATCCCTGCCCAAAATGAAGTTTTCAAATAACACAGAACCCAACGTTCTCTATTCTCGTATAGACTAGACAACCGTGCATTATCATATAAATCATACTTTTCGATCATCACTACCCATCCTCTTTCAAATTCGTCAACAAATTGGCAATTATATACCAAGTCGTGAATATTTGCAAATATTGAAGCTTTCTCTGTGTGATATCCGAACTTCTCTGGCAACTTCTTCAAAATATGCCATAAACACCATCTATGCCTCGTGTTCGGGAAAACTATCTGGATAGCATTTTGCATGGCCCTGTCTTGATATGTAATTATCCCATTCGGAGCTTGGCTGTGCATGCACTCTAACCATGTCCTAAATAGCCATACAAATGTATCTGTATCCTCGTTTGATAACAAACCACATCCAAGGAGCGTTGATTGTCCATGATGATTCACGCCAACAAAAGGGGCGAAAGGCATGTCATATTTATTAGTTAGGTATGTGGTGTCAAATGTGACAACATCTCCAAACTCTTTATATGCTTGCCTACTCCGATTATCGGCCTAGAAAACATTCTTTAGGTGCAACTCTTCATCCAAATCCATACTAAAGTAAAAACCCGAACATCGTGCNACTATCTGGATTGCATTTTGCATGGCCATGTCTTGATCTGTAATTATCCCATTCGGAGCTTGGACGTGCATGCACTCTAACCATGTCCTAAATAGCCATACAAATGTATCTGTATCCTCGTTTGATAACAAACCACATCCAAGGAGCGTTGATTGTCCATGATGATTCACGCCAACAAAAGGGGCGAAAGACATGTCATATTTATTAGTTAGGTATGTGGTGTCAAATGTGACAACATCTCCAAACTCTTTATATGCTTGCCAACTCCGATTATCGGCCTAGAAAACATTCTTTAGGTGCAACTCTTCATCCAAATCCATACTAAAGTAAAAACCCGAACATCGTGCTTGCATTTTCGAAAAGTATGATTGTATTGCTGCGGCGTCTCCTTCTCCAAGTCTTAAACGCCTAACTTGTTCAACATAGTTTCGACAATCCTTTTCAATGCAAGTCATCTTCTGATACCCACCAGCTTCAACGACAGCAGAATTGTAACTTTTATGCAACGGAATTCCTGCGATGTCATTTACCTGAAGACGTCGTTTTACATGTGCACTCAATTTTCGGTTGCATCGATATAGCCTTGACTTTGTAGGACTTGTTCTGTGATTGTGCTCGAGGTGTACTGTGTTAATTCTCCATACTCGTCGACTATCTAAAGATGCAATGATCCTTGCTTTACATCCACTCTGAATGGTTGGTTGCGGCTTCAAAGTACTGCTTCTATTACTTATTCTGTTCCCTTCACGACTACAGACAAATGTAATATATCTCAATACTCCATCATCGTCTTTTTTCGAGTTCCTTTTTCTAACCGGGAAGCCTATGTCGTATGCATATCTTTTGTAAAATTCAAAGATTTCATTTTCATCATCAAACTTCATACCCACCTCAGGCACCTTCGGAACATCTCCACCTACCATTTCGTCAGCCATCAAGTCCATATCTTCAATATCATTCTCGTTATCGGACTCCACCAAAATAATATCAGTTTCATATCCTGAAATTTCTTTCCCTACAACATAGTAGTCAATTATAATGTCAAAAACACATAACAGAAAAATCAGTTCTAACACCACAATTGAAACTTGCAATAATGTTCAATTCATTTCAGACATGATAGCATGGAAAACCATATAAACTTCATACAACACGAACATTGAATGACAAAATTGATTCAGTAATTTGTCATCTTTCTTATCAAATATAGGAATCGAAGGTTACCCCATATTCATAGCCAACCTTCTCATACCCACCAACAAACTAAACAATCAAAAAATTAAGCACAGAAGCCAAATAAAGCCATCAATAAAGCAATAGTGGTGGCATCAATAATCCCGTTTGAAAGAAATCCAAGTTTTTAAACAAAGAAATAAGCCATCAATAAAGCAAAATGGTGACATTAAACGAAATCTTACTCTCTACAGAGCATTGAGTGGACTAACAACACGTTCAAAGTCAAGTCATTCTTGTGAATACAGTGAGAAGAGACGGCGAAGAAGGCTCAGAAACTATGTTTTTCAATGCATTCATAGCCAAAAAATTAAAACAACCAACAAACTAAACAATCAAAAAATTAAGCACCTCATAAGCAAACCCAAATGATTGCAGAGTACAAGCAGAGGCCAAATATAGCCATGTCTACGCACAAAAAAGCTTCCTCATATACCGGATGAAAAAAATTAAAAAATGCATACGATTACCCTTTTCTGCCATCTTCGCAGATTCTGTCCAACTTGTTGGTGTAAGTTGTTGTCCCGACCTCCCTTGTTCCCGGTTCTTGGTGTGTGTTTTTGAAGAAAGGACTGAACTTGCCGGATGAGGAAAGGTGCCGGATGAGGAAAAGACTGAACTTGCCGCCAAAATGCCAGATTCTTCTTCATTCATTGAGTCATATGGGCTTAACCCGGTTTCAATTTTGTGGCCCTTTTACTCGGTTTCAATTTTGTGGCCCTTTAACCTGGATTCAATTTTCAATTTCCCGCTATTTCCACGTCATTCGGTCACCCACAGTGTCACCCAGGCTGGTGAAATAGCATAATTGTACTGGAAATGGAACAATAGACGAAGTTTACTTTTAAATCTCATTTTTATTTTCAAAATACTATTTTTAATTACTTTTTGATTTAAACGCTTGCTTAGATTTTTCTGTATATTTGGATGAAAGTTGAATAAACCGTAAAATGTGTAGTTAAAAATTAATTTGAGGAAAAATAAATTTTAGAAGATGGGGTCAAACATGTGCTTCAATTTTTCCGTGCATAAAATACAAAATTGTTTTACATTATTACACTTCTTTCCTCAACTACCACAGCTACCAATACCATTGTCACTACCACTAATTGTAACAAATTTAGCCTTTGTTTGATAGCAGTTATTTTGAAAAAATAGAATTTTGAATAGTCATTTTTTTGATAATGTGTGATTAAAAAATAGATTTTTCTTTTTAATTTACATGTAAAATATTTTATTATAAAAATGTGTAATTAAAAATGAATATGAAAATTAAAGAATTTTATTTTAAAAAAGACGAACAGCACACTGCCACTGTCACAACCACCACACAACCATTTGTAACAAGTCTTTTTATGTTATCACCACTTCACCATTTTGTAACATACCACATTATAAAACTACCATTACTACCATCCTCGCATGTTTCGACCACCACTACCACCTTAGAAGCAAACATTTATTGTTGTCGCCACCGTCACCGCTGCCACCAGATTTGTACCACCATCAAACCCACCAAATTTGCCCTGCCACCATCACCATTGTTTCCAAAAAAAAAAAAATCACAAAATCGCCATCCCCGCCACCCCATCTTAGAAACATCACAAACCACCATCACGACAATCTCAATCTCCTACCTCTTCCCCCTTACTTTCCTCCCCTCCAGAACCTCCATTGTCAGATCTCTCTCCAAGCTCCCCTCTAGCACCATCTTCAATAAACAACCAATTTTTTTGCTCCTAACAAGTCACCGACACCGACTCTTGAACTTCCCATATCAGGCGAGTAATGTAGCGGCAGAGCAAGACTCTTCCAACGAAAAATGAACGACAGGCTGTGGTGGGGACGGAGATGATTCTAGAAATGGTTTTAGATGGTGGAAGTGGAAGTGGTCGTAATTGTGGCGGTGATAGATGGTGGTTGCGAATGTGAGGGTGATGGTGGTCAACGACATTTGTTTAGTGACGATGACGATGACTACTGTGATGGTGGGTTTGTGGTAAATATGTGATTTGTGTATAAAAACAGTATTCCTTGAAGGAAAATATTTTTTGTACATAACTATTTACATAATGAGTTACATAATGATGAAGTGTCAAATTTTAAGTGATGAAATTTTCAATATTAGTACCTTGTTGAATAAAATTAAATTGTAAGTACACTTGTAATTTCAAAAGACATGGCAATTGTGGGTACAATTTATCCATACTGAAAATTGTTAGGTCATTTCATTTTCTTGCAAGCAGTATCATTTTCAATATTAGAAAATTGAAAAATGCAATAAACATTAGGGATAATTACATCCAATACCCTATAAATAATTTGATTCCCAAATTACTATTATTCTTTTAAATTCTCAATTTATTGTTTTTGCAAACTCATTTTGGTTCCAGCTTTTTTCCTCTAATTAAACTACATGTACAATGATTTTGTACAACTAATTTGACAGTCCATGAGGTGGAAACATATTGTCAAACCGACTGTTAGCTCATGATTTGTTAAACTAATTGTAAATGTAGCAAAAACATATTCCTCAAAGTCTCATCGCCCACTAACATGGAAAATTCATCCCAATCCAGTGACGCCACCAACTACTTTGATGGCCACCTAGAGTTGGCAAGCTCGGCTCGGCTTGACCCTATTGCCCACGAGCTCATGAGCCGACCTCGTGGCTCATTTGAAATGAGTCGAGCTTATGCTCGGCTCATTACTCAGGGGCCGAGCTCGACTCACAAGCAAGTCTTTTTCTTTTTCTTTTTTGATAAGCCCTCATCCTTTATTTAGGTTTGGGATCGACTACTTAAATTTTGAGTATTAAAATTTGTATACAAACAACTTGTTACATATTTTTTTTTAAAAAAAAGAAATTAAATCAATATTATAAAATAAAAAATTTTATTAATAAGGTTAAATTAAATAACACTTACTTGACGACGTGAAATTTCGGCATATTTATCTTAAAAAAAAATGAGAGTCTTGTCAATCATTCACACGCATCAATGCTTAAAAAATATATTCTTTCAGTCGGTTCCTGAACTCGGATAGAACTCTCTTACTTACATTAAAAACAGATTCTGAAACTACAGTGCTAACCGAAGGTGTTAGTAAGTTTTTTGCAATCGCAGAAATCACCGATAATTGTTGTTCGAACTTTCGCAAGAATTCAACTATTTTTTCTTAACTTTTTTTAATTAATTTCTTGTTAAACATATTGTGATTAAAGTAATCAAGTAATTCAGAAGACAATGCATTTGGACTTGAATCTGATATTTAATTACATGCGGTAGACATGTTACTACTAGAAGAATATATTACATCATATATGTGTATTAATGTCTTCAAATAAATTTAATATTTCAACGTCGTCTTCTTTAATATTAGCGAGAGGAGTAGATGCAGAGGGTACCCATTAATATTTGCACACATTCGTTCTGCATATAATTCATACAGTTTACATAAAGCTTGTTCTAGATTTCTATAAGTAATAAGTGTATTAAAAGTTAAAACTTTTGAGATTTGATCAATTATATATTTAGTACCTGATAAATTGTATCGGTGGTCCATAATACGTGTTAAAGAAAATAACATAGACAAGTCTTCCTAATGTTTTCTAAATTTTAATTCTGTAGAAAATATAATCTCACTAAAATTTGGGTCATTTTTATATTTACGAGAATCTCTTGCAACTACATAAAAAAATTCAAACACCATACACCTAGAGGGATAGTACACTCTACATAAAATATTTGTAGTCATAAAATTTGTCAATTTTTTTTTTTAAATTGTAAAAGGTAAAAGCCAATCAGATTCATTCAAAATAGTGTCATCATCGTTTCTAATATGTTATAAAATTCAATTATTAAATGTTCAAATCATTCGCATGATTTTAATAATAAGTAAGTGGAGTTTCATCTTTGTCATATGTCACTAATAAATGTTTTCGTATTCATCACCCTAAATTCAAAACAAAATTTCTCAAAAACTTATTTTCTATTAGGTGAAATCGTGATGTATATTAGTATATCCCTAATTATTTTAATTTCATTCTTAATATATTTCAAACCATCGTGCACAATTAAATTAAAATTATGACACAGACAACGAAAATGAAATAAATAACCACCGTAATCGGGCTGCAGTACCATATCAATTTATCGATAACCGGCTTATTAACACTAGTACTGTCAAATATAAAAGAACAAATTTTACTCTCATAGTTATATGCTCTAATATTGCCCATAATAGCGTAAAACATATTGTTGGCGTTATAAGAGACCTAAATAATTTTAAAAACAATATTTTTTAATGCATACACCAAAGTGAGTCTATATTGTGTACAGTTGTAGCTATATAACCTCTTTTATTAATCCATTCTTATAAATTTGAAGCTAAAGATATAACACCTCCATATTTTTTCTAAATCGATAATCAATTGTCTCTTTTCTATTAAGGAAATATTATATTGTATTAGAACGAAGAGTGTTTCTACTTACCTCCAACATATCTCGGTTGAAGATATTCTTCCACATAAGAGACTAAATGTTGGTTGTTCGGTATTGTTAGATGCAACTCAGTACCATCAAAGAACTTCACCATTCACATTCTAACTTTCTCCTCCGAATACATCCAATGCAAAGTGTCATAGAAGCATAATTTGTGGCTGGACTACCAAATTGCATTTGCGTTTGAGAGGCACCAAGAAGCTCATGTTTGGCTGCACATACATTTTAGTGACGGTTGAGGTGAATGGTATCGATGCCTTTTGCCTTGCCAATCGTCATTGATTGCATTTACATACTGCTTGAAACTTTGTAACTCCATCGACCACACGACCCGTTGGAATCAATTTAAAGCGATTCCAAAATTTTGCCTTATTTCCCTTTCGCTTCCCTCTTGTATCGAGAATATCTAATCCCTCGTGTTCCGCTTCGAAAATATCAACGTCGTTCAAATTAATTGGATTAATACTTTCTTGAGCATGCAAATCTAGAATATTTTTGGGAATATGTACTTCGTTGAGATCAGCAAATTCATTCTGAAATCAACTTTGCGGCATTATAGGTGATTCACCTCAAATATCGTACAAGCCCTCAACAAATAAGTGTGGGTCCATTTGTGAATTGTGATGAAATGTATAGAATATGTATGGTAATTTGTATATAATAGATTGTATAGTAAGTAAATAAAGTGTATGAAAATAAATCAAGAATTCAAACAAAGTACATATAAGATTGTAATTGTAAATTTGTATAGTGATAATTGATATTAAATGATTGAAATTAAAGGTAGAAATGAATGTAGTAGATTGTAGAATGTGAAAGAGAGTGATAATTGTTGTTGTTGTGTGAAAAATTTGGAAATGAGTTGGTGTATTTATAGAATAAAAAAAGAAGGAAAAAATAAAAAATAAAATGGCCAAAACGGCCATATTTGTAAGTTCAAAAACCGTTGCAACAATCACTGAACTTATACAGGAACCAAAATAGTCACTATAGTGGCGAGCCACGAGCCTGCTCGTGAGGATTCACCTGGCGAATCAGCCCGCTCGGCTTGTGCTCCGGCTTGTAGTGCGAGCTCGTGCAAGCCCGAACCTGAGCCGCCCATGATCAGATTTTTTGCGAGTCGAGCGTCTGCTCAGCTCTTTTGACATCTCTATGGCCACATCATAATCTTTTGAATTTTAGATTAAACCCTTTTTTTATGGCCATTATTTTGAGAAAATGGAGTTCTAAATAGTAATTTTTTTTTTAATGTGATTAAAAGGTGAAAAAAAAATTTGAATTCACGTGCAAAGTATTTTATTGTTTAAATGTATGGTTAAAAATGAGTGAAATGATTTATAGAATGTACATCAGAACACTAATTCACCTCCACTTCGCCGAAAAAATCTCCATTGCCTCCTCTTTCTTCAAATTCTTTCCTTTTCGTTTTCTGAAATTGGATTTTGTGGTTAGCGTGGAGGTTTGACTCCTGCCATTGATGGTATGGTGCAAATCTATGCGTAGTGGTGGTGTTTATGGTGGTGACGATAGTGAAGGTGCGATGCAATGGTGCAAATCAATTGGCAGTGGTGATTTAAGATTTGGAGGTGGTGGTTTATGGTGGAGGCTTGATTCCAAATGTGATGGTCAAGAGTCGCGGTGAATGCGGTGGTGGCGAGCCGTGAGAGTGGTTGTATAATAATAAATTTTACAAGGTGTAGCGATGGTTGTACATCACGTTAACAAATAAATATTACAAGTGATGAAACTGTCAGCGAAAATGGTGATATAACAATAAATATTTCTTAGTGCCAGTTTGTTTATGCTTTTTACCCATATTTTAATCCGTTTTCTTACCTTTGCCAGCAGCAATTATTGACCTTTTTCTCACACTTCAGCTCAACAACGGTCCAAAAATTGCCAGAAATTTGGAGAAATTTTTTTGCCAAACAAGCTGTAAGTCATGGTGGTGGAGATAAAATGTATGTAACATAGTTTTATAAAATGTAATACTATGTAACAAGGCTTACCGTGAAAATATTAAAATTATATATATAAAAAAAAAGGAATAACAAAAAGTATTTTGAGAATATAAGAAAAAAGTTTAAAAGTAAGTATGAAATCAGTAAATTTTTTAAGGGTTTTTATAAGTTGTTCCCCAACATTATTTAGAAGAAATTGTTCATTTAATATGACTCTTTAAAGATTTTATTACAGACAAACAATTTTATATATACTTGACACCGGTAACAATTGAGTATTCGTTTCAAATAATAAAAAAAAGTAGCAATTGAATATTATCTCACACATGCATTTGTATAAAATCTGTAACGAAGAGAATTATTAAAAGAATTGTGTACAATTAATTATATACGTGTAGCATACATCTTATTAAAATTTGCATATTACCAAAAGGTAACTCAAATTTACAAGACTATACATTATACAACACCATAAACGGAAAAATTCTATGAGAACGATGCAATCTTCTAAAATGAAAATTAATTGAAAAATGATGAAATATTAATACTTTTTAAAAGTGCTTAAAATATTTAATTTATTCATAAAATATTATATTGAGATTTCTCAATAATTCAATAAACTAAGTGAATCACCAAATTCATTAATTTCGAGCACTCGTGTAAAATTATCACTATTCAGTTGAACCAATAACCATTGATCAGCATATTCTCGTTATTCCTTTAGAATCAACAAGTGATAATTTGTCCATCTCGTATCCGTGCCTTCCACAACATCTCAACAACATTAAATTGCACTAATGAATAATTGTTATACTATCATGTTTATTTGGCCCTTATGTTTAAAATTCACTTTTCTTAAGCTCATTTTTAATAACATATATTCACAATCTTTATCAACTTTTCAATCATACTTTTTTTTTTTCAAAATTTACTAAAAATCCAACTTTTAACTAACCAAACATGGCTTAGGGTGTGTTTGGATATTATTGAGAAAAAAATGTATTTTAAATAATGATATGATGAGAAATATGTGGTTAAAAGTAAGAAAAAGTTATTGATGTGATGAAAAATAATATTTTATTAAAAAATATATGATTGAAAATAAATTTTAAACGAATGTGTATCAAGAGCTTAGTATCACTTACCAGATTTCCCCTAGATGTCATTATCTATATTAGCCCGCAGTGAAGAATACATGATCGAGTCATTTTTTTTCTATCAATGAAAATGAATTATATTGATTAAAAATTATATACAAGTACTCCGAACATACCCCGGTGAATCAACAATAAAGTTACAACGGAAATGCAATTACTTTGGACATATCCAAGTAAACAACAAAATGGAGAGAAGTGGTAGGTGGTGGGGTGCTTGGGGCGGGGAAAGGCGATGAAGTAAAAGACAAAGAATGGCCCACAATGTAGCAATAAGTCTTCTTAACATTTATTAGGCTGTCAAGCTTTCACCAAACAAATTGCACCATACACATTCCATCAATACATCAGCAGCCCACAATAAATCATTTCACATTCCATTAAATTCTTCGTATGGTAAGAATTTACCTCCAAAAAGCTGGAACTTGCTGCCCATGATTTTCATCTAAATTCTAATGCCAAGAATTCGTGGCAAACTAACGGCCATATCTTGCTTCGTCTTTTTCGAATCTTTTCAACTAGTACTTAAGGCTCCGGGTTGTCACTTTAGTATGATCCCATGTATATACATGTACATATACTGTATTCATGTACTCGAATATGGCGGTGAAAATACTTAACTATCGTGTGCGCAGTGGTCTTCTGTTACCAAATTACCACATGCAATAATATAATGCATATATGTAGATCATAACTAAAGATGCTCTACCACAAGCAAAGCATTCATATAATGAAGAGGATAATAAGACACGACCATCAAGTATTCTAATGCCTCTCATCATCAACACAATAAGGCTCTACACACAAAACCCCAGCAATGGATTCAGTTTGCCTGAAGAATGATCAGACATTATTCAAGCAAATATGGACAATTTTTTTCTGATATCAACTATATAAAGCTACAAGCACAAGTGTGTGACTATGCATGGTAATCTCTGATTTGTGCCGTTATCTCATGTAACCAGCAAACCAGATATGTACCTGTTGATCATTACAATGACACGCTCAGGATGATAGCCAAACTCCCATTTTGCAGCTTCAAGTTGCGATCTTCTTAATACTTTAACAAGTGATCCAGCTTATGGAATTTTTGTTGGACTGATAAATGCCATAAACTTTGCAGATCAAAACGTTATAACACAACATTGCATATCTTTTAAGTAAATGATAGCAGCAGGAATAGAAGGGAAAAAATAAAATATTCTGCTTAAGATAAGACGTGTCTATGCATCAATGCTCTCCACTTCCATCAATGGGAAGGGGCTTCATAAAATTAGGGGAAAAAAAGGAACTATAAAAGGCCTCTGGATAACTTGTTATTCAAAGATTTCTTATACATCAGTATCCGGGAAGCTTCTGGAGTAGCCTAGAAGCATCAAAACTCTTTTGAATCTACGAAGTTTTCAGGAATTTATACAGAAAATGTAACAGTACTTAAAACTCATCTGCTCAACCTTTGATGGTTGTACTTCAACAAACTGCATGTTTTTGTTCTTGTAGAGTTGGCCCTAATCATCAACCATTTTGGAAGTCAGTTGGCAAGGAAAATCAAGAGATTTGGCTCAAATATTTGATGCAAAACTGACACTTTCAATGGGATGAAAGACTCAGCCAAGTATAGGTTGTCTCTCATGACAAATGTGGAGAATAATGCAATTCAGATTTCTGGTGACATGTGGAGGATGATGGAGCTGTTAAAGAATTCGGATGCAGCACACTTGACCATTCTGGAGTACAATTCCAGTTAACAGGACTGGCTTTTATTCCCTTAGGGTGTGGCTCCTGAAAACTTGCATTGAGAACCATTGGCAACTCACTACAGATAGAATAATCCCGTGATTGATAACTATTCAACGGATTCACATGCCTTGAGTGATAGCCTACGTTCATTGATGCTGAAACCCCAACTGTAGATTCCCTACCCTTCATATTTTCTTTGACGTGTGTTGTTTTAACATCTGAATCAGCATAGCTAACTGGCATATTAATGTTATAGCCAGAAGGAATTCGAACTTTATCAGCGTCAGATGTTGTCGGAACACCCAGTCTCTTCATGGATCCTTGTTGTTCAGTGGACAAGTTGCAACTTCCTATGTATTCATGGCACTCCAATGGTCTGAAACTCCCACCATAACTCTTACATGAAAATTGGACTAGTGGTGGATGAGGGGGTGACTGTGGTGTACTAACACTGCTATGAATTCCGAAACCAATTGATGATCCAACATCAAAGTGTCGTGATAAGGTATGATTTTGAGAATGGTCAAAGAGGAGGGGCTCTTTTGAAACCACATGATGAAAGGAATGATCCTCCTTTTGAAACTTTTGAGGAGAGACACCATTATCAGCATAAAAGTGCTGCTTTACATGGACATTTGTGATACGTGACTGGGCTGTAACATCTTCGTCTTTCTTTACCACCATCAAGTTTTTTCCCATCAGTCTGAGAATAGGATTAGAAGTAGCTGGAGTAGCAGATTCAAAATCACCATGACTAGAGAACTTAACCTCAGAATCAATCAAAACTTTCTTAGGAATATACCCCGTTGGTGAGTTTGCAACATTTGCTTCAGCTATTGGACTCGGCTCTCTCATAGAGAGCATTTCTGGAGTAAAGCTAGAACTGTCAAATTTTCTCTCTGGATCAGCGATCATCTGCTTTTTATCAGCTGGAAGTGAGAGTGAAGCCAGATTCTGTTGCCAATGTTCCGAGTCTTGATAATTTAAAGCAACAGCTTGTGAAGCTCCTTCCTTCCTAGAGCAACAACATGGCTGAGCGGTCTTGAATTTGAGAGAACCCATTTCAGGAAACATCCAGTCAGCCTTAGAGACATCCAGGTTGAGGTTTCCTTCTCCTGCACTTCCTGTCGGCGCAAAGGGGGTGGTGAACATTCCCACAATAGGATCAATGCTAGCTCCTGCGAAGCCAGATTTAATCTCATTTCCTTCAGGAGATCTAGGAGGAAATTTTTCCAAGGATATGGAATCAGATCTTGCTGCAATGGAGTTAGAGATTATTGATGTAGCAGAAGTAGGAGAATATGAAGAACCCCTATCAACTAATTCATGATCATCTTTCGAAGATTGAACCCTGCAGGTTGTTAATGATGAATTTCCTTGACGATCTTCCGAACCCATACGCCCAGGACTTGGCAAAAAGGATCCTGGTGGTCCAGGTATAGGTATCGGATCGACGCCGACAAAGTATTTTCCTTGACCTTCATCAATGTCAAATTGTGCCACCATGTGACCATCTGCACAAAACATCTCATGTTCACCATCAAATACTAGCTCGGCTGGATAATGTTCCTGGTATGCTTCAATATAGTGTCGCGAGACAAGTTGAACATCCAGATCAGCATCCTCTACGACCCTAGGATCCATAGAATTGCTAAGAACCATAGAGAGTTCCCCATTAGCCATTTCTGAAGCTGGTTGGCTGACAATGTCCTCCAGAATTGCAACCTCGTTTCCAACAGATTCGACGGCATCATGACCATAAGATGCAGATGATGGAAGTGAGCTCCTCAAAGCCAGGTCTTCCTGTTTCCTGGAGATCATAAATTCCTTTTTCTTTTGGATTTTCAAAGCCCTTGTTCTTTCAACATATTTCTTATCAGAAATCTCTTTCATTTGATCTTCACTTTCACGAAGTTTCTCTACCAAATCATGTTGTGGGTCAACTGCAAATTGTGATGCAACTGCCTCTTCATCTGATCCTGACATGTAGTGCAGCCGAAGCTTCTTGACGTCCAGCAATTTTCTTTTCATTTTTATTTTCGATCCAAAAACGGATGTTCCGCTGACTGACAACATATTCTCCGCCGAAGATGAAAACATTTTACTTCCAGATGATTTTGGGTTCATAATAGAGCTATCAGCATTTTTGGCCGGACTAATGTTGGTCTTCGTTGTCTTTTTACTTTGAGAAGGTGCATGATATTCGATACTCTTTGGCAAATCCATATTGCAATAAACTGAGAGGCCACCTTTTCTAAACTGTTTCACATTGTACTTAGCTAACACCTGATAATTCTTCTTATAATGGAAGTCTTTAGACTCCAATGACGAACAGCTCGCCCTTTTTCTCAAAGACCGTTCCCCGTATTCTTCATAAGAATCACAAGATAAATTCTCCTTTCTTCTGCTGCTTTCAGGAGGAGAAAGTTGGTTCTCATCAGGCAAGGCCTGAGAATTCAAAAGACTACTTCTCTTTGTGAATGAATTACCTGTTGATGACTGATGACTTTTTGTTCTCAAGTTCTTTCTGGAGCTTTTGTCTGGCTGTTGATTTTCATCCTTATCATTTATCTTCTTTGTGAGATCACTGCGCTTGAAGCCTACCCATTGTTTTATTCTTCCCAAATAATTGAATTTTATCAGATCATGAGCTTCGGGCTGTGTAACGTATCCCTCTTTCCCGAAGCATTTTTCAGTGAGAAACTTCCTTTTCCCACCATCATTAATCTGTGAAAAACCCATGGTTAAAGCGTTTTTAGCTGAACATGGAAAACATTTGGACTTTCGATGCAGAAAGCAGTTTGTAAGTTTTTTAAAATACACACAAAAAAAATACAACTCCACAATTATTGAACAGTCTGAATTGGAGATATATCAAATATGAAAACATGACCAGTTACCTAGATAGATCGAAAATGAAAAGAAAAAAGAAATTAACAAAAAGCTATTCTAGAGATTATAGAAGCATGTAGATGACTATTTTAAACCATTCCATGCTTCAATCTGGTGAGTTGAAGAAACAAATATGTGAGTTAGGACATATTCCTACCTTTGCAAGAAGTAATTCTCTCAACGATGACGGAACAGGAGCTAAACAAATGCTCTCAATTCCAGAAATGAAAATCAACGATTATCACAAGAGGCAACACAATCACATGCAAAAACAAAACATAAAAGAGGAGAAGAACCTACGTTGGAACAATGACCTGGCCTGGGAAAGAAACTCTTTTGACCATGGGGAACATGTTTCAGAAGCTTACGGCGTTTCTGGACAATATTATTTTTCTTCTTCTTACTCAAGAGAATTTTGCTTTCTTTGTCCTTTTTAACAAGTTTCATAAATTCAAAGTCATCATCGGTATTGGAGAATGTCTGCAGATCATTCAACTTCGATAAAATCCTAAGCTTTGTGCCACTGGAGTCAATATAGACTGCACTTTCCTTTTTGGTTTCCACACGATTAACAGGAGACGGTGTTTTGTTCCTCTCTTCTGCACATATCTCAATATTTTGAGCTGAAAAGCGCAAATTCAATGCCCAGTTGGTTCCATTTCTCCTATCAAGCTCCTCAAGTGTACAATATGGAGCTGTCTCATATATATCCACCATCAATTTTATCTTCCTTGGTTTTATTCTATGCTTAGTAACCTTAGAATTTGATGTTTCCTTGATTGTTGATTCCCCAGAAAGACACTGATCAATATGGGCATTTAAAGTGGTGTTTGAAGAAGATGAAAATGTCTTGCACACCGGGCACACTTTTGAAGCCATAGTTCCTAATGCCACAGAAGTGTTCAGGACAGGATCTTCGTTGGACCTCAGGTCTACAATTCTGCACTTCTTAACCGGGCTTTGAGTTGAGCTTAAGATCTTCTTGGATGCCAAAACTGCAGACTCAGGCTTCGTCACTACAGGTCCTGACAAATTACGAGTTACTATTTCCAAACAAGGCTTCTTTATCGCGAGAACTGAATCTATTTCAGAACAAGACTGACTTGCCGTGGTTGATGAAAATTCTTTATCTTCTTCAGATCCACTTGAATTTATGTTCTCACAATTCCCATCTAGCTTATTGTCACCTTCAACATTGCAAGAAGATACAGACACGAGATGATCGCTCGACCAGTTAAGCTTCTCATCATAATTGCTTATATTTTCTTTGTCAATTGAAATTCCTAAAGAACATTTCTCAATTGATGGATTTTTCACGGAATCAAGAGATTGAAAAGGTGGCAACAAATCTTTAACACCATGCTTTAAACAAAGCTTAAAATTTTTCTGAGAAAATGGCCAATTATTCTGGATATCCTTGCTCCGGGTATGGAAAACATAGTCCCTGCAGCAATATTTGTGAATTATTTAGAAGTCCAATTTTTGAATATTGCAGAAAATGGAAATCTTTCCCTAACAAAACAACTGAAGAATATGAGGATTAAGAAGAAATAGCAGCTTTAGACAGAGAACTTTCCAACAGATACCAACATCATCAAGAATATACACATGGTGGATAAACACACCAAGGTTTATCACATAAAATAACCAGAAATACATAATCCAAAAAAAGTGGGTCAAATTTTAAACTGTAGCTTTATATACGAAGAAAACCATCTGAAGGCCAAAAACCTGATAAAAATAGTATAATCAGGTGAACATGAAAAAAAAAAAGACAGAAGATGAAGAAATTAATCATAAAGTTTGCGATGTAACTGTAGATCTGACCAACCAGGAAAGTCTAATATATAACCATGACAAAACAATCAAGAGAAACCCATAAAGAGTTCGCTATTTCAAAGTTTTTTTGTTTGTTACCTCAAGGAGAATTTGGTAGTGTTGTAATCGGAGCCTGACTTGAGCAGATCTAACTGAAGCTGAGACCTATTATCAGAATCCCTTTCATCCCTAGTATCACTACTACTTTTCAGCTGGGAAATTTCACAAGAACATGGTGGACATGGTGGAAGGTTTTCAATGGATAACATCTGCTGATAGTTTTTTCTCCCTTCTTTTGCTGCCCAACAAACAGTCACAAGAAAAATCTAAATATCCATTTCTTCATCTATCCATCAATCTGCAAAGAAGAGACAATATCAACAAGAGATCAAGAGTCAAGAAAACAGAAGGGAACTTCTAGAACCCTTCACACCGATATTTTATGTGCTTGGAAACGCTAAAAGGTGTTGGAGGAAGCATGATTGAGAAGGAAAGAACAAAAGCTTGACAAAGAAATAAGCCCACAGACGAAGATCAAACTTCATAAAACGTTATTTTATGTAGGCAGATCAAGAAAAAGTACATAGATTTCTTGAATATTTTCACTATGGGAAAAACCAAGCAGTTTCGCACTTCAAACACCAATTTCAAAGAAGGTAAATCAAGATGATATCATGGCAAGATGAGATGAATCGAAAAGATAATCCAAATTGGACCAAGGAAATCATTAAAATGAGCTCAAAATTTGAAGTTTGGTGAAAGATTTATAGAGAAAGATCTAAGAGAGACGAAACCCAGGTCCAAAATAAAATTTTAGGTCAGTCTGTAAACAGTAGACATGAAAACAGCAAAGTAGTTTAAACGCATAAACAAGATTTGAGGAAATGACCCAAGAAAATCCGTCAAGAAACACGCTGAGGATCATGAAATGACAAAAAGCCCTCAGTACTTCCAGTAGCTGAAGAAGAAAACAAAAAACAAGAAAAAGAGAGTAATAAATTAGAAACAGAAAGAGAATTCAAGAAAACCCCAAGAAAGTCTGATTCTCAAAAGCAGAAGATGTTAAAGAAAAGATCCTGAAAGATCAAAGAAATCGCATACCAGTTCTGAAGCTCTTATAACACGGTGAAAAAACTAAGGATAAAATGAGGGCAATATCAAAAACAACCAAAAAGATTAGAGCACAGGGAGGAAGAAAAAGAACGCGTGTTTGTATATGTATGATGAATAGATATGTATATGTACATATGTATGGCAGGAAGAGAAAGCAGCAGAGCCACCCACTAATACATCAAAAGAGGGCATCAGGTTCTCCCCCCCACCAAAAAGCAAGTTTGTACCGTTAACTCTCCAATATTCACCATCTCCCTCGGTGAATATGCGTGAGAGAGAAAACACAAGTACATCGTATTCAAGAATTCTAGAGAGAGAAAGAGTACTGTCCTACTATACCTACCCTACATGTTGGCCTTTCTTCACTATACTTTTATTCTTGATTTTTTTTTTCCCCAGCGAATCGTCAGTTTAGGCCCCACCATTTTTGTTAAACTTACAGAAAACTGTAACGCTCCTCTTCTCTCTCTCTCTCTCTCTCTCTTTCTCTCTCTCTCTCTCTCAAGAGACAACTACAATACATAATACTCGCTCCGTTCCAAAAAAATAGTTCTATGATTATTTTTACACAGATTAAAAAATAATAGTTAGTATAATTAGAGTAATAAATTTTACTATATTTTTCCATTTATATCATTTATCCCTTATTATTAGTTGGTATCTATTATATCAAGATATATTAAATAAGGGTATATGTGAAAATGAATAATTTAATTCATTTTTAAAATGGAAACACGACTATCTTTTTGGGACGGACAAAAATAGTATACATGACTATCTTTTTGGGACGGAGGGAGTAATTACAACGATAGCTCGGTTGGTCCACTTACTCTAAATTAATATATTATTTTTAGCTTAATTAATCTCTTTGAGAAAGTTTAAAAGTTTTTAACTTTGCAGTACTTTTTAGACTTATAAGTAATACTTTTTTAGACTTATTGGTAAGGTACAGATTTATTTTACAATTAGACCCAGCATTTTAGAACTATTTAGAGGTTGTTCTTTTTGTGTTTTGAATTCATTTTGAGTTTTGCATTTTGAGTGTTTATTTTGAGATTATTGAAAATGTATTCTTTTTTACATTTTGAAAAATTATTTTGAAAACACTCAAAACGCATTTTGAAAATTTTGGTTTGATTATAACTGAAAACATTCAAAAAAACAAATGTGTCGTTTTTAAATTTTCTTTATGAATTTTTTATTTGTTTTCAAGGAAGCTTTTTCGAAAATAGGAAAGAGAACGCATTTTCACTTTTCACTGTTTTGGAAAATTGAAAACAGAAAACAGCTTGAAAATATTAAATAGAACAGGCCCTTAATTTTTCATTTCACATGGTAATTATCTATATATTTAACATTTTTCATAAGAGCTTAAAAGCCGTAAAATAAAAAATAAGTTACGTAAAATAAGGGAATGTTCTTCTCATGTTTCAGTTTTGAGTTTTGAATTCATTTTCATTTTTTTGTTTTGAGTGTCTATTTTGAAATTGTTGAAAATACGTTCTTTTGGTCATTTTGAAAAACTGTTTCTCAAAATAAAAAACTTAAAAACGCGTTAACTTTGAAATTTTTAGAATCTTTTTTTATAACCTCGGCATTCTGGAAATGAAACATGTCTCATCATATTTCAAGAGTTACCTTGCATTCAACTCATGAAATCTAGATTTTTTTCTCATAATGGTTATATATGTGGATCATATAGAGTGAAACACAAGAAATTTATTGGATCAAAATGACTGATGTTGGAGCGGAGCGACGACATCGGCCTTATGGGTTTAATTCACTGTTAATTTGTCGGGATGCCCGCGATACTGTACTATATGCTAAATACATTGCTCTCCGTGCAACGCGGAGATATCTGTGTTGCACGAAGTTTGTTCCCCGTGTGCTAAGAGAAGTTTCAGACTGTGCATATAAAATGAAAATTCATTTGTATTGAATTACGATGAAAGAGAAATGAATTTGTGACATTCAGAATATCTGTGACTCTCTCAACTAAACTATCTCACTGTTGGCAAAATCTGGTCATTTTCTACGTTTGGAAGTTTTAGGTTGGTTTTATTGAAAACACCCAAAACGACTTTTGACTTTTTCCATTTTCTCTGTAAATTTTAAACTCGTTTTTGAAAATTCGTTTATGAAAATAGGTAAGTAAACGTGTTTTTAGTATTTTCAAAATTTGAAATTTGAAAATGGACTGAAAACATAAGGGGTTGTTCTCTTCGTGTTTCAATTTTGTGTTTTGAATTTTGAATTCATTTTGAGTATTGTGTTTTCAATGTGCATTTTGAGATTATTGAAAATGTGTTCTTTTTGGCATTTTGAAAAATTGTTTTGAAAACATTCAAAACGTATTTTGAAAATTCTAACTTGATTATAACTAAAAACACCCGAAACGACAAAATTGTCGTTTTGAGATCTC
>CAIGRL010123438.1:0-11468 GCA_903798325.1 Fraxinus xanthoxyloides | reverse complement strand
AGATTTTAACATTATAAATCATTTATGTGGATTACATTAATTGGACTTACACCGTTCACTCTTCTCACATGTTCAAATAGTAAGACACGGTAATCTTATCTCTCTTCAAATCGACCTGGTAACGAGGAGATGGACATTTGATTGATGTAATATAAGACTAAACAAATGATAGGAAATGTAACATCGTGTTATTTTTTACTTGCCTTTCACGCTTCTTGCCTGTTCCACTAACAAGTCACAACCTTTGAATTCCAAACCACGTGGGTAGACATTTGACCAATGTAATGTTAGAATATACAAAAATTTTGACCATTATTATCTAAAACTCAATTTTCTTTAAATTTATATTCAACTACACATTTTTTCAATAAAATAATTTTACATATAAATTTAAATTCTTTCCCTACTTTTGAATCACACATTTTCCACCAATTACTATTACGAAACTCATTTGCATAAAAATGAGGCTCAAAACACATTCTTAATAAATAATTCCGAAAAGTCAGTGTGAAAAAACAAAGATAACTTCAAGAAGTCATTAAAATTTGCATATTTGAATAGATCAATAATCAATGGCTTCGAATTAAATTATAGTGTTCCAATAGAAAATCAAATTAAAGTGAAGTTAATTGTCTGAAATAATATTTAAATATAGTTACTCGGATGGAACGAAATTAAATTGCAATTACTTGATTGATTAATAATAGAATCAAAATATAATTACCATAATTCTTGTTTACCTATTTATGCTAGGTATAAATATAAAAGAAATTAGCAAGTGTCCATATTTACTTCTAAATAATCATTTTCCATGTTTAAATGGTCAATCCATACCAAATTACTACAATTTGGAAAATACTAAATGTCTTGCCTTAAAATACACAAAGTCAACGTAAATAAAAAATAATTAATCCTTCAACTTGTTGAAAATTATTTCTTTAGTATGTAAAAAAAATTAGAATAATGTTATTTACCATGATATGATAAAATATCGATGATGTGGAGGTTTGTGTGAAATAATGAGATTTTGCAGTTCAATTTTTATGAGAGAAATATAAAGAATAATATATTGTCACATCACCGATATTAGCATTACTCAAAAATTAAACCATGTGAGCTCGTTATTGCATTTGTTATCATCCAAGAACATAGAGTATAACTACTTGACATTCTTGCATTATAAAACTTTCTAAACAAATTAATGCTGCTATTGGCCTTCTAATTGCTACTGTTGGAGTATTGCATCACACATTGACAGCATGGAATTATAAAGAAAAGAAGAAAAATCAAAAGTAGAAGAAAAGTCAGTTGGGAAGAAGAGTTAGTTAATATAAGAGTTAGTTGCTTTTTGTTATTCTAGTTCAATTGGCTGTTACTACGTATTATAAATATAGCTGAGGTCTGCTGTAAATTCATTGATTAAGTTTTCAATACAATTCAATACAATGTACATTTCCTCTTCAAGATCTTTCTTTCCTTTCTGCCTTGATTCAGTTTGATTCTCAACATGGTATCAGAGTATGGTTCATCAAGTTAATGCTTCCGCAACATCATCTACTTGAATCGGCGCTGCTCCATAAATCTCTGCACTGATTTCCTGATATGAGTTCTGATAATTCTTCTATCAATCCCTCTGATGACTCTTCAAGTCCATATTATCTCCACCCAAGTGAAAATCCCGGTACTTTATTAGTATCAAAAATCTTCAATGGAGAAAATTATGTTGCTTGGAGTCGATCAATAATCATGGCCTGACAGTCAAGAACAAGGTAAGATTCGTTAATGACTCTATTACTCTTCCTCCTACCGATCAATTCATCAATCATATTGCATGGCTGCGTGCGAATAATCTAGTTCTCTCTTGGTTGATGGATTCAATTTCCAAAGATATACGAAATAACTTATTGTTTGTGACCTTTGCTGCTGATCTATGGAATGAATGAAGGACAAGATATCTCAAGAGTGATAGACCAAGGGTTTTTCATCTTGAGAAATCTTTGAGCAGTATAAGTCAAGGTTCTTCATCGGTTATTGAATATTTTAGTTCTTTTAAAACTCTTTGGGATGAATACATTAACTACAGGCCATTTCCGACATGTACCCGTGGAAAGATGGCTTCATGCACTTGTGAGTTGTTCCAAGTTTTACAAGCTCGACAACAATCTATCTATGTTCTCAAATTCTTGGTTGGATTAAATGATTCATTTGCATATGTCAAAAGCCAATTACTCCTTATGGTTCCATTACCTAGCATGGCCAAAGTCTTTTCTCTACTACTGCAAGAAGAAAGCTAGAGACAACTCACAAACTCTTATCACATATATTGAGACACATGCTTTGATGGCCAAGTAACTTAATCAGGAGAATTACCAGCCAAAATCATTCAAGGACAAAACCAAGATGCTGCACTACGCTGTACCTAATGTGGTTATAATGGACACATAGTGGATAAACGTTTCCAACTTCATCGATATCCTCCTGTTTGGACTGGACGAAAAGGAAAGAGGAATATTTCTGCACCTGCTGCCCCTTGCAAATCAAGAGGCCTATAATCAGAATGGTGACGAGCAACAAAAATCTTCTTTTACTTAAGAGGAATTTCAAAACTTAATGGCACTTGCTAATTCAACACCATCAGATTTCTATGCCAAGAACAATACTATATCGCCAGCTGTTAATATTGTCTCTACATCTCAATGTTCAGGTAGAACATAACCTATATCACATTTAGCTTATTGTGGCTCTACTTCTTCCACATTGCATTCCAATTTAACTTGGATCCTTGACACAGGTGCAACAGATCACATGATCTGTTAACCACTTTTATACTATTCTGCACCTAAATCCATCAGTGCATCTATAAACGATCCTAATGGCATTACATTTCTTGCATCATAAATTGGTACTGTGTCTCTCCAATACTTTATTTCTCCATAATGTCTTGTGTGTTCCCACCTTCTCATTCAATATATTATCTGTCTCCAAACTTACCAAACAATCTAACATATGTCTTACATTTACTGCTTCTACTTTACATGACCAATCACCGAAGAAGATGATTGAGATTGCTTTTGAGAAAGAGGGACTTTACCACTTGATTCAAGCTTCATCAAAGGCTCGAACCTGCACCTTTTGCTTTAGCCATTACGCATAAACAATCAGACATTTGGCACTATAGGCTAGGACATGTATCCAATTCAAAATTATCCTCTCTCAAACACATTGAACCTTCCATCACCCTTGATTGTATAAATGTTTGTGATATATATTCTTTAGCAAAACAAAGGAAACTTCCTCTCTCTGTATCACAAAATGATTCTACTAAAAAGTTTGATTTGATCCATTATGACACTTGGGGCCCTTTTGGTACTATTTCATATTCTAGTTTTAAATATTTCCTGACTATAGCGGATGATTTTATAAGGTGTACATACCCCGGTATACATGATGAAAGAAAAATCAGAAGTACCATCCTTAATCAAAACCTTTTGCAAAATGGTAGAAAACCAATATTCTATCTCTATCAAAATCATAAGATCTAATAATGGTCCAGAATTCTTTCTCACCAAGTTTTACAATAAACATGGCATTTTGCATCAGAAAAGTTGTGTAGAAACTCTAAGTTCTAGAAAGGAAACACCAACACCTATTGAGTACAGCTAGAGCACTAATGTTCCAAGTAAATCTACCACTAAGTTTTTGAAGTGATTGTGTACTGACCGCATCACACATTATTAATAGAATTCCTACACCTCTTCTCCAAAATAAAACCCCATTTGAAATGCTCTTTGATAAAGCACCCAATTTTTCACATCTAAAAGTTTTTTGTTGCCTTTGCTTTGCATCTACATTGACAGCCTATAGACAAAAATTTGACTCAAGAGCAACAAAATGCATATTCTTAGGGCATCCTTCTGATTTCAAAGGATAGAAACTTATGGATCTAAACACCAATAAAATAATTGTTTCTAGAAATATTACATTTCATGAAACAATTTTTCTCTTTAACGTTCTTCCAACAAATTCTGAAGCTCATTCATTTTTATTACCTAATTTAGAATATTTCCTAGATCTTTGTTGTAGTACTTCACATTTATCTTTAGACCAAAATGCATCCTCTACATCATCAACTAATAACCACTCTTTTCCTTATGAACCAGCCACGCACATTGAACAAGTTTTATATACTTCTTCTTCTCCACCAAACACTGATGAGACACAAAATCAGAATATTGAACCACTCAGAAAATCCAACAGAATTAAACACACACCAAGTCATCTGCATGACTACTATTGTGGTAATGTCTCTTCACCTCAAATTATAACTCATGTGTCTACTTCAACTAGTTGTTCCTCAAATATAGGTAATCTTTATCCCATTCACCATTTTCTTTCAACCAATAGGTTATCTGCATCACATAAAGCATTTTTGACATCCATCTCAAATTCTTAGAGCTATAACATTTAAAGAAGCCTCTCAAATGCTTGAATGGCAAGCTGCCATGAAAAATGAAATTAATGCTTTGGAGTTGAATAAAACTTGGGAGCTTGTTACCCTTCCTGAAAACAAAGAAGTCATTGGTTGTAAATGAGTGTTTAAAATTAAATACAAGGCTGATGGAACCATAGAAAGACATAAAGCAAGATTGGTGGCAAAATGGTACACTCAACAAGAAGGTTTGGATTTCCTTGACACATTTTCACCTGTAGCAGAAACAATTTCCATTTGACTCTTACTTCTTGTGGCTGCAATAAAAAACTGGCATCTCCACCAACTAGATGTAAATAATGCATTTTTTACATGGAGATTTACATGAAGATGTATACATGGAATTGTCCCTGGATTGACTACAAAAGGTGGCTGGAAAGTGTGTAAACTTCTGAGGAGTCTCTATGGTCTAAAGCAAGCTTCAAGGCAATGGTTTGCTAAACTATCTAATGCCCTTCTTCACTATAGTTTTGTCGAAGGCAACTCTGATTGTTCCCTATTCATCAAGAAGTCTGGCTGTTCATTTATTGCCTTGCTAGTCTATGTGGATGATGTGCTATTGGCAAGTAACATCATCTTGGAAATTCAAAAATTAAAAACCTTTTTACATGACAAATTCACCATCAAAGATTTAGGGCAGCTGTAATATTTTCTTGGTTTAGAGGTTGCCAGGTCCAAAACTGGTATCTCCTTATGCCAAAGAAAATATGCACTTGACATCCTCCAAGACACTGGCTTAACTGGATCAAAACTAGCTGCTTTCCCCACGGAATCCACTCTCAAGCTATCTACAACTGACACAATTTTTTATGAAGATCCATTAGGATATCGAAAACTTGGTGGTAGATTATTGTACTTAACTATCACAATGCCCGACTTAGCATATTTTGTCCAAGTACTTAGTCAATTTCTTGCTACTCTTGCTGTTAGTCATCATAAAAAGTAGTTAGAGTATTGAGATATGTGAAAGCTACACCAGGGCAAGGCTTATTATTCCCATCTTCTTCAGATTTAATACTAAAAGCTTTCTTTGATTGTGATTGGGTAGGATGTATAGACACTTGAATAAGTGTAACTGGTTTTGTAGTTTTCCTTGGCAACTCATTGATTTCATGGAAATCAAAGAAACAACTCACCATTAGTCGATCATCAGCAGAGGCAAAGTATCGAGCACTTGCAACAGCTACATTTGAAATTCAATGGCTTTTTTATGCCTTATAGGATTTGAACATTGATCATCCACAACCAACTTTGCTTTGTACAGATGCAAATCAGCATTATCCATAGCCACTAATCCAGTTCAACACGAAAGGACAAAACACATTCAAATTGATAGTCATCTTGTTCGAGAAAAGTTGCAACAAAATGTTATTAAACTCTTCCACAACACATCATGGCTTCAGCTCGCGAATATCTTCACAAAGCCCCTCGGATCTTTATTTTTCCATCACACTCTTCGCAAGATGAACCTTCTTAACATACATGTTCATCTTTAGGGGGGAGGGGTGTTGGAGTATTGCATCACACATTGATAGCATGTAATTAAAAAGAAAAGAAAAATCAAAAATAGAAGAAAAAACCACTTGGGAAGAAGAATTAGTTAATATAGGAGTTAGTTGCTTTTTGTTATTCTAGTTCAATTGGCTATTAGTAGGTATTATAAATATAGCTGAGGTCTGCTGTAAATTCATTGATCAAGTTTTCATTACAATTCAATACAATGCGCATTTCCTCTTCAAGATCTTTCTTTCCTTTCTGCTGTATTCAAGAATCAGTTTGATTCTCAACAACACGTTTACTTATCTATTTTTAGAAATAAATTTCTGAAAACGAGTTTAAAATTTATAAAGAAAATTTGTCGTTTTTGGTGTTTTTAGTTAAAACAAAGTTAAGATTTTCAAAACGCGTTTTGGATGTTGAATTTAACATCACTCCAACCACCACCATCGCCACCAAATCCACTGCCAACAACACCAACACCAACAACAAAGTTGCTGACACCGACCACCACCAAAACTACCTAGATCCACCACACCACCATCACCATCACCATCGTCCACCGCCCCCAACCACCGTCAACACCTCCACCTGCACCACAAACACTACCTAGATCCACCATACCACCATCACTATCGTCAACTGCCACCACCACATTCAACACGTCCACCTGCACCACCAACACTTCCTAAATCCACCACACTACCATCACCATCGTCAACCGCTACCACCATCATCAACACCTCCACTTGCACCACCAACACCGCCTAGATCCACCACACCACCATCACCATCGTTGATCGCCACCACCACTATCAACAACTTACATGCACCATCAACAAAAATTGACCCCAGATCGCCACTACCACCACCATATTTAGTATCAACGTTGATGAAATCGATGTGCATGCCGGCGTCATAGTGCCGTGCACAGTGTTTCTTGTAGTTTTGCAGCAGTGAAGACGTGTGTCTCGCTGGAGAAAAGGCACACAGTGTTTCTCGCGGTTGATGAAAACGTGTGTCTCGCAGGAGAAAATTTGTTGTGGCAGTGAAGAGAGAAAGAGAGACGAGAAAGAGGCGGGGAAGAGAGAGAGAGATAGATGAATAATGTAAATGGATTTTGATTTTTTTTATTTTTGAAAATAATTTTTCAAAATGACAAAAATAACGTGTTTTCAACAATATCAAAATAGACACTCAAAATACAAAACCCAAAATGAATCAAAAACTAAAAACTAAAAAATGTAATACGAAGAGAAAGGCCTCCTAAACTTTTCTCATTTCTTGTTTTCTTTTTGGTTTTTATTAGTTTGAAAAAAAACAAAAACTTCATTTACTAATTTACAGTCATCAATATATTATATTATAGAAAATAAGTTTAAAAGATAAAATACGGAGTAAAAATGTGTACACGTCTTTTAACCTTTATCCTTAAACCACTATATTTCATCGTCTTTTCCTGAATCTTTAGATTTAAGGTACTCATTCTTATATTCTCTTGGTCCTATGGTTCATCCAAAAAAGAAGATCAAACCTCAATAAATAATGAATGATCTTGTTATCAACTGAACTATATCCTCCTAATCATGTGGAACATGCATGAAGTAGTATCTATTGAATAACTCAAGAAACTTATTTCCTTGATAAGATCTGTAGAAACTTGTTTTTTATTTGGCAAGGTAAAAATAATAGTTCAGATTTGAGTCATGTGAAATAAAAGTAAACGTTTATCTATTCAAATTTTGCAATCTTACAAACTGAGGGCATCATTCTTCTAAGACCCCTCTAGACTTCTGTGTTTACACTTACTAAATGCCAAAAGTATTCTTTGACTAACTAGTCGATCTTGACAGAAGAGTAAATCTTCTGAACGAACCAGAAGCATGCACAAAAGCCAATTGTCCCAGTAAGTATGAAGAAGGCATAAGATATTATAAACATATAACCAAAGTAGAGAATGGCTGAGACAAGCTTTGTGATTTCCAGCTTAATGCAAAAGTAGAAGATACAGTAGAGGAAAAGATATAGCGCCGAAGCACCTGAAGTCAAGTAGGATCGCCACCACCACCGATAATCTTCATTGCATAACTGAAAGTAGCATAGTACGATACTTATCTCCGCACAAGTGATCAAAAGAATGACAAAGACGATGAAGAGGAAGCCGAAGATGTAGTAAAATTGGTTCAGCCATACTGATGTCAATATGAAGAAGAGTTCTATGAAGACTGCACCATATGGAAGAATCCCACCAAAAAGCATGGCAAAAAGTGGATTAAGGTACCACGGCTGCAAAGGGATCGGCCTAGGAATTTTATTTATCTGGACAGGATTCTCTTTCGCAGGGGTTTTGATACCCAAGTAACTACCTAAGAAAACTAATGGCACTGATATGCCAAACCATAAGAGCACGATTACAAACATTGTTCCGAATGGCACAGCTCCTGAGGATTTCTCTCCCCATATAAGAACGTTCAACATAAAGAAGGCGGTGAAAAGAACAGATGGGAACACGAAGGCTGTTTTCAGAGAGGTCTTTTTCCAGTCTGTGTCTTTGAGCATTTTGTGGAGATGACCCGAGGAATAACCAGCAAATAAACCCATGAAAACCCATAAGAAAACCATGACTGTCATAAGCCCACCTCGATTTGAGGGCGAAAGGAAACCAAGCAGTGCAAAAATCATAGTCACAAAAGTCATTCCAAAGACTTGGACTCCAGTCCCAACGTAAACGCACAATAAACTGTAATTATTAGGTGGCCTGAAGACATCTGCATGTACTAACTTCCACCCAGTTTCTTCGTGCACCTCATCCTGGTCCAACTGATTATAGTTGGCAATGTCTCTGTATAGTGTTTTCATCATGATCATAGCTACTATACCAGATAGGAAAAGGACAATTATCAAAGAATTAATAATTGAGAACCAATGGATCTGATTATCATTCATGAAAAGGTATGTATCCCAACGAGAAGCCCATTTGATGTCACTAGACTGCAGAAGGGCACCTACATTTAGACACTGAAGGAAAAAATGGGAGCAAACAGGAAAACTCGGGAAAAAGAAAAAGTGAAGTACCTCGAAAGAAACATCATACGTGAACACAATCTCCGTGTCTGATTCAATCTCTTGAGGAACAATGCCAGGTTTTAGTACAGTATTTGTACCTGGTTTGCATGTTTTTAACTGAGTGTTGTTGTCATTCCACATCGTATACTTGTGACTAATGCTGTTTCCATTTGGCAAGCCAAATAATTAAATAATGTTAGCAGTAGCAAACACAAACTCTATATAAAACATTAGTTTTGGCTCAGTAATGAGGCTACAGAACAGAGGCAGTTTTGAATTATGCTAAAAACTCATTTTCTGCTCAGATTATACTCAAACCTCCTACAACTTACAATTGAGTTAGATGCTTAACCACTAAGTCAATCTTGGTTTCAACTTAATATTAAACGAATTTTAGGAAGAAAGATTGGGAAATATTTGTATATGTGAATGTGATCGTGGCTCAATATTAAATTGCTTGTAACAAAGCTCACTCAGTCCTAAGAGTATATCATGACCTACAATAAATGGTTGAATTATATTATAAAAATGGAACAAAAAGAATATATAATTACACGAATTTTTTAGTTTTTTGGGAAGGAAAGGACTGAAATGTAGGACAAACCTCAAAGGAGTGACCTCAAAACCAACGACGAGAGCAGAATCTGTATCAGGATCCTGGTGATACTTAACTTTGAAATTGAAGTGGTTGTAAATAAAATATCTCTGATCTTTCATCTGGTCCTGAAAATTATAACAATCAATTATAAAATATTTTAGTCCAGAAAACTGTGTGACAAATCTAATATGGATCTTACACCAAAAAATTCTGCTTTGAATCCAACTCGAAATCCACGCTCATAAACTGCTGGTTTTTCATCCCTACTCGGCCAGAGAACTGCAACAGGAAGATTGTCCAGAATCCTATATGCCAATTTAGAAATGAGTTTAGAATAAATGCCGTGAGAAGACTTCAGAGAAACAACTTGCCTATATGGAGCACATATATATGTAAACATAGAAATGCAATCCACTATCCTCAAAGTTTTGTACCCAGCACTCTTAGCCATGCTAGAATGGTATAAACTTGATTTAGAGTAATTACACTCTCCAAATCAACAGAAATTATATGAATTGACTTGCATATCCATGCTTATATGACAAATTCAGAATAATACATAATGAATAAGAACTAACAGGTTTACTCGATAATCATCGTCAATCTTTACTTTGAAGTTCTTCGCAGATGCAGAGTCAAGTGTTACTCGACAGGCAACTTTGCAAGATTGCTGTTCTCTCATATGAAACTGGATCCGAAATTGATGAAGTTAGTTACCAAACAAGACAATGGGCTTATAAAGAAAAGTTTATTCTTTAAAAGAATTTCTAGACAGAAAAAGTAGTTTTCTGATAAAAAAAATAAAGCTGAGAAGGAAATCATACTCACAGTATATACAGAATTCTCAATTCGGTCACCTCTAAGAACTTCTCCTAAATTTTCTGCACTGTTCCTTATTTTTGGAGGCTTGCAATAACTCAGGAAATAGTAGTCATATGGTAACTGTGTTTTTGTTGATGTAAGCTTGTTCACTTTTACATCAAGAGTTTCACCCTGTATAGAAGTAGAAGAGATTCAGCTAATAATGACAAATGAAGTTAGACACAATCCACTAGCACGACAAGTAGAAACTTTATAAACAGTGTCATGAAATTCGATTTAGTTAATAAGTCAGATTCAGAGATGCATGTTATTCTCTCATTAAATGGTTTTGAATGCACGCTCAAAATTTCTGTAACTTGCGAATAATTAAAAGAATCATCATGAAATATTCAACAAAACAGAAAATCAAAATTTCCTTAGCAGTTAAAGTATCAAATAATATTTAAGAAAATAAAAACCGCGCTATTACAACAACCATAGACTCCTAACATAGAGAAGTACTATAACAATTATTAAAAACCAGACCTAAAATATTTAAATGAACACCATTTGACACGCTCGATTAACAATCAAGCAAAAGCCACTTGCAATTTAAGTTCAATTATCTAGCAATCAAAATGTTCTCCACCTCAAGTCCTACTAATAGCCGAAATATAGAGTTCGACACATTTGCAGAACTTGTAACAGCGTTTTCTCAACATATGTCGAGATTAACCAGCGCGTAGTGGCTCGGTCTCAACGAAAATCTTCTTGGCAGTTGATTCTTTCAATAGTTGACATTTTGAAAGTGCCACAAGAAAATGTCTTACGAAAAAAATACTGGACGGGGTTGCATGACTTTTGACGCACTGAGGTCACAGATTTTAAAATGAACAATGCTACATGACTGGTGGAAGTATGGAGTAACATCCAAAGGAGACCATCTTAACCTCAACACCTATACCCAATTTGGCTCCTCTCTCCAATGACTTGGGATTTATTAATTTTTTTTTTTTT
>CAIGRL010123423.1:0-14672 GCA_903798325.1 Fraxinus xanthoxyloides | reverse complement strand
ATTTGTAAAAGCTACGAATAAAATGTCATTAGTTATATTTATGTATTGTTACTGTAAATGTTAAAAAATTTAATTATGGAACGGACCCGAACCGAACTGAACCCGAACGGTTCTATAATTACATTTGGACCCGACGGTTCCATTTATTAAATACCCGAAAGTTTTGGAACCGAGCATAACCGAACCGACCCATGAACAGCCCTAACACTGCATAATCATCCCCACTAAAGCCGCTCCTCGACGTATTTACATTGACCTACAAAATCAATAGAAGAGACGTAAAATGTACAATTCACAGAAAATCAACTTTGGAAAAGAGAGAACAGCGCTGCTTTAAAAATGAAGATGCAATAAATGATGGCCACACATATTAAAATCCCCTCTTACAGAAGTAGCTTGAGCGAATACTATGCAGCAGTTCCACAAAACTTAGGGAAGCTGGGGAACTGTCTTCTTACTTCTACTGATATGACATAATAACTTCAGGCCATTATGCAGTGAAATGCATGAACACTCCAGAATTTTCTCAATATTGGGAAGAGCCAGGAAATAGTAATATAATTATTATAGGAGAAATGAAAATAGTTAGAAAACATAATTCCTGTTTAAAGTCAGAGAGGGCGGAAAGGACGACCATTTGGGAGGCTGGCATTGGGCACCTGAAGCTAATCGAAAAAGGATGGGAAACGTACTTCTAGCTGCAGATACAGGACAATAATTCCTTAAATTTTATAAGCAAATATTGTTGAAGAAAAATAATTAAAACAAAAAAGGTCAACAGTTCATTAAACTATCATTTGTATTTTTATTTTTTATGGGTGGGGGACACAGAGAAGAGTTCAAACATAGATCTCCATAGATTGATAAGACACAAGTCTAAGGACTCGTGAAGGCAGCCTTTAAATGAAACTTCACCAGAGTGACGTGAAATTAAACGTACCGCCTTGCAGCGAAGACTTGGAGAGTAATGAAGCAATTGAGAATGAAAGGTCAACGGCTTCAGGAGGCACCCGCTTGTGAAAAAACTGAACCAAAGAACTTAGGTCATCTACTTAACTGAATATTTTGGTATAAACCACCAAGAAAATAGCACATACAACGGATGAACTTTCATCTGTGGAAACCTGAAATCGGTATAACTTGGATTCTTAGATCAAATTTCTTCTGGAGTTGGGGTACCAAGAACCTATTAGAGAAAGTCTAGCAATTAGTAACAGGAACACCACCAGTACTGGTATATTGTTTCCAGAGAAATGTAACACAGACAAGGGCGCATCTGGATAATCTCTTAAAGTTGATCGACTGCATTTTCTCCAGGCAAAAGGGGTCAAAAACCTGCCCGAATATAACCAGCTGACCTGATATCAATGGCCATCGTACATCTGTTGCACCAAAGTTCTGGGCACAGTCAACAGGGGCGAAGTCAGGATTTTTGAGTTACGGGCGAAAATGAAATGGTGTTATAAATTATAATTCAAAGTTAGAAAAAAATATTTAACATCTATTATGCTCATTAAAAAAATAAAACCACATAACATCAATATACGAATCAACATTGTGCAGTTTTCACGTAAGTGCCAAAAGAAGTTATTAAAAATGATCTTTACAACCAAGAAAGTTTATTTCAGAAAATTCTCGTCTATGGACATTGAAATCCATAACATAAATGCAGAGTAACAAATCCATTGAGCAGGAAATGCAGCTGGTAACAAAGAAATAAAAAGGTTAAATGCTAATTATTTTGGGAAAATGTCAAATTTAAAGGTAGGAAGCTCTTCAGATTAACACTCAGCTTTTCAATTATATAAGGTCCCTTCCTCACATAAAGACAGTGTAAAGATCCAGTGTTTCCTTTGAAAATGGCCGCAAATTCAATTACTGTTGATGACATTTATTGTGTTTTACACTAAGGCATTGATTGAGAAGTCTTCTCTAGGCTAGTTCTCATGACACTAGTTACCCAAACAAATCTCCTTAATTAATTGAAAACAAGGAACCATAAAAATAATAAATACAAATAAAGGTAAGTCAGGAATCTTTCCAAGTCAAATAATTATTTTCACCTTAGCATTTTTACATTCAATACAATACAAAAGTTCTAATGTGGGGACATAATTTTAAAAACCAAGATTATTTATAAAAATATAAAAAATAAAAATAAAGTAGAGTGGGAGCATATGCCCCAACAGTCAAGCTAGACAACGTGTACAATGGAGACAATAGGCTTTCTTATTAGAAGCATGGTTACTGTAAAAGGAGATAAAAAGACTACATTGATTATTAAGGACGGTGTATTCAATTGAGATTTTTAATGACTTTTTGTGATCTAAAAAGTTCATGAGTATTAATGTAGATTTTTGGAAACTCTCTAAAAAGTATTAGGTCTTGTTTAGTAGGGTGACAATTCCATGGAAAATGAAATTTGTTTTTTATTTTCCCACTTTTTGATTGTTAGATTGGATTCTTTTCTTGACAATTGGAATTGCCACTTCCTCCCATACGGTCACAAATTCTTGATTTTCCTTGAATTCATTTTCCCAACACTTAAGTGGGAAAATAGTTTTTTTTTTGGCAATGGAGACAAATTTTAAGTGGAATTGTAACAAATTCTATCCCTTTACTGGTCAATTTTCATGAGAAAAAATAAAAAATAAATAAAAAAAGCTACACGAACGCCAAAATTTAAATATTTTTCAAGTGGAAAATCAATTAATTGACAATTCCCAAGAAAACAATTCTAGGCAATTCAATTTCCTACAATTCATTTTCTTTGCACTCAAATTCCACTTTTACAATCAAGCGGACCCTCAGTGTATTTCAATTAAAACTTTTTAGAAGTCTTTCCATGGTACTAACTTTTAATCAAAAAGTACTAAAATAAAATTTCAAAATTGGTCTCTCATTGATCACAAGATTTGGAAGACTTTCACGAAAGAAAAAAAAGAAATAAATATGTATTTTTTCAGTTCTCTTTCATTTTCCCATCTAGAAACATTAGAGTTATGATTAAATTCATTTTTTTCTATTGATTATATTAATTTCTATTTTTCTTCTCTGTCTAATTGTTTATTTCTATTTTCTATGAAAAAAACTAAATTGTATTCTTATAACCTTTTTTCTCTTTTTTCATTCATTTTTTTGTGAAAAATATTTATTTTTAATTAATTTATAAAATTCTATATTGAATAATTTATAATTAAATTTAATTATATATTTTTATTTAGTCTTTAAATGTATATTATATTAATAATACTAAATATTAAATTTTTTTATATGTATATTATTTAATTAAGGTCTTAAATTTTTACTCTTTTTTAAATATTTTTTTATTATATGGGGTGGGGAAGGAGGAGAGGAACTATGAGAACCACCATCTCGTATGTGATAATTTCACAATATTGCACTAAATCCACATAAATTTTATTTCAAATGAAAGATTTCAAAAATCTTTTGAATTCTACAAAAATTTATGAAAGTCTTAAAATGAAAGTCTATAAAAGACTTTCACTAATTTCATACAAATCTCTAAAAAATCCATAGAAGTCATCACTTACAAAAAAAAAAAAAGTCAATCAAAATCTTCAAAAGTCTCAATTGAATACCCTAAAAGTATTATACGGTAACAAAACATCTTATCACCGTGCGACAGTGAAACAATGATTTTTAACAGAAATTTAACATACAATAATATATGTTTACCTCAAATATTGCTTTTAATAAAAACGAGAATATTTCAATGATACTCTAAAAGTAACATAAAAACACATGTTATCTTAACCTGTAATTCATAAAACTTGTTGATTTTTTAATGAAAAAATTAAAATAATGATGTCTCATGATAAGGATGTATATTTAAAAAAAAAATTATAGAAGGAGATAAATGTAATATATTTATTTTCAAGCAAAAATAGATGTTTTTTTTTTAAAAAAATAAAATTAAACGGTGGTATTTTTAAGTTTTTGGAGAAAATTAGGATACCTTTGAAGTTACCCATCTTATTTTCATGGCTTTGGAGGCCCGTCAACCCATGGGTAAAATAATTATACACCCTTTCTCTTTTGCTTCCAATTTATGATAAAGAATGAAAAGCGATAGAAGCTTTTAGTGTAGACACTCTTTGGTTCAATCTTACTATTTCTCTTCAACTTTTGCGCTTGTTTGATGAATGCGTATTAGATCCGTATTTAATCCTTTTTACCTGATTTTTCACTCCATGTTTTTTCCTTCAAAGATCTATTGCCTCTTTCATGTACCTAGAAAAGCACATCTGATCCAATGCCGTGGCAATGTTAATCTGAGATAAGCCAAGAAGTTGAACTCAAAACTTCCACGGATTTTCTAGTTGTGTCCGCATCATCTAATTGATTTTCTTCGGAATTCTGTTTATGCAAATTTGATTCTTTAATTGCACCTTCAAAGTAACTACTTCATGAAGATTTTAACTTGGCATCTAATATCTCAAAGAGCTCGTTCAGTGTACACCAAAGTTCTTTTTTATTATCAATGGCAAATTCATGTCTCAATCTAATACCAACAACAACAACAACAATACTTAGGAGCACTAATTAATTTCTTGTCCCCTACTAACTCCTAAACTAACTAAATAAAACTACTAATAACAACCGATTTAGACATTCATGGATTAATAAAAATATGATGTACAGATACGTAACATGAGATTCACAAACAAAATGAAGAGGTTTCACAATGTACCAAGTAACTTATCAAAAAAAAAACCAATGTACCAAGTAATGGACTTCATTAAGACCTAGGAGTTCCTGACTTCAAACAGAACTCCAATCTTCTGCATGGATGTACAGCTTCACATGGGATTCTTGAAAATCTTTAGAAAATTAAGAATTGCACAATTTGTTGAGCATTTAATTAGAATAAGAGGTTCACCACAATGCCGTTTCAGGGAAAGAGAGCTTGGTCAATTTGAATAACTACAATGTCGAGTGGAAAAAAATAGGTTTCTGGGTTTCCGGTGTTTAATGGAGGTAACCTCAATGTTAGAGGGTTCCAGCATTCGATGAATTTTGGATTCAAACTATTAGTAAGGATGAATTCCGTTAACTAATGAAAAATTGAGGTTATAAGTCTTACAAGAAAATGTTGGAGGAAATTATAGCAAGGGGTAATGTTGGTACGAAACACATAATTTAGCATTTTTTAAAATCAAATGAACCTTTGTCATAAATAGGTCGGAAATCAAACTCCCTTAATTGGATATCCAACTTCAAATATGGAGATTCATTATACTCTGGAATAAAAAGCAACCAAATAAGAAATGTCTTGAAAGAGCAGATACGATAATGCCAGATCAAATTACCCTGACTAGATACGGACGAGTAGCTAAGTTCCAAAGGCTAGCTTCCTTCAGCAACCTAATATTTGAAACCTGCAACATCATACAATAAATAATAGTGTCAGCCACTTCAAAATAACAGCAAATTTTTACATAATTAAAGAACACTCATTGCAACAGCATTTTGTTGTATAAAGAGGCTGCCTGCACTCGGGATTATAGACACACTAACTTCAAGTTTAAGCAGGTGCCTCAACATCTAAAGTAGGGTTCCCTTCCTCACCAAAGTGCAAATCTCGAATCTGGTCTCCAGCAATCCAAGATATGGGATTGGTAGCAACTGACATCACAAATAACGCTCAAAGTCTTATGAAGCAGAACAAGTGCGACACTAATTTGTACGTAATTTGTCTCTATTGGCGCTGGAAGGTAATTGTCAACTTCCACCAATGATAGCTAGCCTGGTGGAGAGAAACCTTATAATCGACAGCATATATTTTGTCGCCTTGTGTTGTAAAATCCGGTGCAAGGAAGTTGAGGAATGATGGGCTTGTTTATTACTCAACGCCAGCTGCCACCTTTCACAAGATCTTCACATGTTATTTAAGGCCACCATTCACGCAGCATTTCGCAAAGAAAAGGTTGTTATTCTATTGTCTCATTCTTCTCTGTGGGGATAAATCTCCACTTTTGAGTAGTTAGCACACTAACCAGCACAAGCTGCTATAGAATCACAAACCCTTTTAGACGTCTTCTTTGAAGAAGTAGGACAAGGGACAAGTTCAGTTCCACTGGCAACATTTGATGAACTTCCTTCCATTTCTTTCAAGAACTCAAACTGGCAGAACAGTTCAGAAAGCAGGTGGCAACACAAGGAACGACAGAAGCACTATGAGAGGACGAAAGATGACTTACAGGGAGAGAAATTATAGTGTTTCGTCTAAATATATTGATAGAGATATATTCTTAGAAAACTTCTAATAGGTGATAAATCTTTGCAACAGTGTGTTTGTTTTTCTAAATATACACACATGCTTGTGCGTCAACACCATAAATAAACATAACTTGCACACTTGTTGCACATTTTCTGCACACTTGTTGCACAAAGAAATAAAGCCTCTATTTTTGAGTTGTGAGGGCAAATGAAAAGGTAATACAAATCATAATATAAAGTAAGAAAAAAGTACTGATATCTGCTGATTTAAAAGGTACAATAGCATAACATCAATATATCAATCAACATGGTGTTGTGTTAACAAAAATGCCAACAAAAGTTTAAAAAAGGCCTTTATAAAAAAGGAAGTTTATCTTAGGAAATTCTCTCATTTTTGGACATTGAAAGTCATAACATATGACAGAGTAACAAATCCAGAGAGAAGGAAATGCAGCTGTTAACAAAGAAAAAAGAAGTTGAACGCCAATTGGTTCATTGAGTAACTGACGAATTTAAAGGTCAGAAGTTCTTCAAATTGAACTGTGCTTTTCAGTTATAAAAGGCTTCTTCCTGACATAAGGATGAAGAAAACATCTGGTGTAAGTGGCTTGCAACGAAATACACCTCAACATATGGTCTTGAGCAATCCAAGATATGGGATTGGTAGCAACTGGCGTCACAATGTCACTCATGTCATATGGCTTTCATGCTTAGTTTTCCATGTTAACTCTGAAGTTCCACATTGATCATAATCCCCCACCTGGTAGAACAACGTAATACACCTCAACATATTTTGTGTCTACTTCAGCTGTGATATGTAAAATCCGTTGCCAGCCAGGAGGTAGAAGAGTACCGAGCTTTTCTATTGCCCCAACGCCAGCTGCCATCTTTCACAAGATCTGGTTCATTAACACATTATTTCAGGCCGCCATTCACGTGCCATTTCACAAAGGAAAGGTTATTCCTCAATTGTTCATCTAATCTCTTATATTGTGTGGATAATAAACCTCCATTTGTAGTCGTTAGCATACTGAGCAGCATAAGCTGCAATAGAAGAAAAAACCCATTTAGGTGTCTTCTTTGAAGTAGTAGGACAAGGGACTAGTATGGTTCCACTGACTAAATTTGATATACTTCCATCCATTTCTTTCAAGAACTCTAATTGGCGGACTGGTTTTGGTAATGGCGGCGGCTGCAAAGGAAATAGCAGAACGAGAGAGAGACATCTGATTTACGGGTGTAATGCGAGAATAGTGACAACATTTGATAAACATCATTCTATTTCTTATACAGGTGTGACTGTGCAAATTCAGTGCACCATATTCATTAACAAAAAGTCAGGCTTGATACCATATTTCTTCGTTGCAAGAAACCATAAATTACCAAGAATAGTTTAATTTTTATCATCCATTATCATTGAACTAATGCAGTTAATAATTTGTAAGAATATTCAACAAGTTCAGAGAAACCAAGAAAAAATAGGAAACGGGGAGGGAGGGCCAACCATATTCCACACAACGTCTAAGAAACCTGTGCCCCACATTCTCTCCGCCCCTTGTCCCTGCGGTGACTAACAAATTCATGCCACAATCTAACATCTCCAGATTCCAAGGGGAACGCCTAGGACAGTCTAATACACTCTTCTCCCTGGCTCTCCAGTCTCATCTTCTAAGTAGAGCTCTCTGGTTATGGATTTCATGCTTTGCACTTAAAATCATAACCTCGAAATGGAAATATGTATTGAACCTGAGTCCCTGACTTCTTCAATCCATTACTGGATTCATTACAGCATAAATTTTCTCTTCCTATCACAACACACTTGCGGACTGGTTCCACGAGGCAAAGAAGTTGTTTCTACCATGATGACAAGAACTTCTAGGATATGTAGGATTACAGCTATCAACATTGCCATCTCTCAAACACCAGCCAAGGACAGAGTGCTCTTTGGAAGTCTCTCCTCTCATAAGAAGGCATATCAACTTCATTACAGGTTAGCAAACTGGACAAAAACTTATCAAGTTTTTTTGATGGAGAAATAGAACCAGAATTTCCATTTTTGCAAAATGTACAATTTCTAAGCCTTTATCAGCAGCACTCTAGGGTTTTTTCCGATATTGAACTTGCACAACACCAAAATAGATAACATTGCCAGCGCAAGTTTTCCCAAGATCAGGCTTCTCTTTAGAATCCCATTACCCCACTTATCCACATCTAACTTGACCGTGCACCTTGATATCCGATGTCTTAGTAAGTTCCCTTTTTACTAGGTCGAGGTAGCATGTTATACAGCCTTTGTATGATCCCATTCTTAAAAAGCAAAAATTGCAAATTTGTAGCACGAAATACAAAGCCAAACTTGCACATTTGTTGCACGAAGTACAATAATAAACAAGAGAAAATTCACTGAAATGTGAAGCCTGGTTTGGGGGTTATTAGGTAACAGAAAATCAATTGTAGAATGAAATAACCATGAGGGTCTTTGCAGGAAAAAGAACCCTGAAAGACTGATTAAAAAAGAGTTGACGTGTGACAGTCGGGGAATGAATGCTTTGTAACAACAAAGCTTCTGTTGGAGTAGTCAAAGCTGCACCATCAATGGTTGATGCTTCTAGTGAGAAGTCCAATGGTGTAGAGTACTTTGCTGCAGAACATAAAGCAAATGTCACAAATGTTGATGTTTCCCAGACAAGGCCAAGAGATTCTCCATCTAGCATTGAGTAGACAGGTGGGAATAAAAGGCAAAGGATTACAAGTGAATTTCATGCCAAAGGATGGTGCATCAAAGGAAATTCTTTTAGGTTCCTTCACATGAAGGAGGGAGCTATGGACTCATCAAAACAGAAATTATTGTCTAGCAGTACACACTGCACACGTAACCAGGATGCCTTCTGATGGTTGGGAGCCATCTATTCCTTTTAGCCCGTCAAACTTCATAGATTAAAAATTATTGTCTCAAGCAAATTTGTATAAACCCATTCGTCATGGCATTGAGCCAACAAAAGTTAGATATGAGGCCTAAAAATTTTCTTGTGGCGGCGGTCTACATTCGACAGGAGACAGTGATCCAAAGGCGATCATATCGAGTTCTAATCATGATTCAGGAAAGGAAGGTGTACCAATACACAAGACTGGACCACAAGTAAATAAAGTCACATAAAAGAATGAGACTGATATTGACTCTAAGAACAGTGTACACGCGCAGAAGGGTTCTTAAGAACAGTCGTGACATATGCGCTGAAGGATTCAAAAGAACTGAGAAATTTTCACAAAGTGAGTGAAAAAGGGAATTGATAAATTTCTTAGCACATTTATATGACACCAAATTCCTAGCACGGGCGAACTAATTAAGTCGTATATTTATGTGTCTTGGCCCAAACTTGAAAAGCTAGTTGAGGCATATAGAGTAGTATGGAAAATCTTGACATGGCTTTCTGATGGGTCTCTCTAGCATATCCTGTAATTTCTCCCTACTAGAAGTGCATTATCCTTTTTTTTTTTTTTTTCTGATGGCCAAGACCATGACTTCTGAAATGCTTAAAGTTTTGATTTTCAATATGTCCAGTTTCATGTATAAAACTTTGATCCCCTTTACTGTGGGAGTGTAAGTGCTTTGTCTATACTCTATATAAATTGAATTTTCATTAGGAGGGTGTTTCGTAGAGATTAAAATCGGATTAAAATTGAAAAACTAGCCGTTATACTTGACTTTTATTAGACGGGTGGGACCCAATAACGGCTATATATTCAATTTTAATTGGATTTTAAGCCGTACCAAACAGGCCCTAAATATATTTTATGAATTATGTGATAAATAATTATAAATTATTATTAAATAAAAAACTTAAAAGAATTAATTATTTATTTCAAGTTGATCACTCACCCTTTGTCCATTAATTGCTATTCATGGAAAATTGGCGTAGCAATCTAGGAGGTCACGTAATCTTATTTTCTTCAAAAATGAGGAAAATATTTTTTTTAGGGAGGGATAAGTTTTTATTTTTCAGACAATTCACTCTCTTTCTATCTCTCATCTGCTATTTCTTTTATCTACCCACCAACAAAAAATGAATAAGTAACATTTTTTAGATTGAAAACTAAATCAATCAAACACATTTAATTAATAATTTTCATACAATTGGCTAGAATTTGTTTTATATTCATACAAATTTCATACTAGCAATCAAATGGACTCTAGAATTTATTTTAAGTAGTTAATTACTTTTATCTTTATTCTTAATCAATAACAAAAATTGCTTATTTTAAAGCAAAATTATCTATTTATTTAATTGTAAGCAAACTTTTCAAGCTTAGTCTAACTTCTTAAATGGAGTTTGGAAACGAGTTGAAGCTGGTTGTCCAATTATGTAGGCGTTAAGAAGGTAGAAGCAGACTGGGGCTACAATAAATTGACTGTGACCGGGAAGGTGGACCCCGCATGGCTCCATGAGCGACTTGAATACTTGACCAAGAAGAAGGTGGAGCTGATCTCACCTCAGCCCAAGAAGGACGGCAGCGCCGGCTCCGGCGAGAAGAAATCTGATAAAAAACCAGAAGAGAAAAAGGAGGATAAAAAAGCCAAAAAGGTCAAAAGAAAAAAGTAAAAACATAAAATATTCATTTATTTGAATTAATCATATTGAGATAATTTTGATTAATTCCTGGATTTGTCTTCACTAACTTTATGTCATACTTAAATCAAAATGTAAGTTCACTTACTTTTTCTTGTTACTTACGTAAATGCCAATTTTTGATTTTTGATTCTCTATTATTATGGATTACGAGAATTTTTTTGCGGTCCTTATCGAGTATTTATCAAATTAATGTGCAAAAAGATCTGATCCTCTTGTACTTCGAAAACCATTTTTGGGAGACAAAAATATTAAAAGAAATAATAGTTTTTTTTTTTGTTCTAGTCTAAAACTTATAAGAAGGCTTAAACATGGCCTTTTCTGCTGCAGAAAGTGATCATCAAAATGAATTTACATGATGACAGAGAAAAACAAAAAGCCATGAAAGCAGTTTCAGGTCTTCCAGGTACATAATTTTCTTCTTTGTCTAGTTTGTATCCTTTTTCTTCTTCCTTCCTATTCAATGGCGCATATTTCTAGATTTGCTCAGGATCCTCCTCCGAGAAATATCAAGATGAAGAATAAAGAATGATAATGATAAGGTCGTCTTGTTCAAAACCCCAATTATGACATCCTTTCTCTCCCATTTCACACCTCGGGGCGCACCGTTCTTATAGCACAAGACTAGAAGAATTTACATGAAAAATCGAAGAATATATACGAACCGTAAAACATGTCCACCATCTAAAAATTTGTATCATCACAAAATATCTAACGAATCTCAAAAAATGGGACCAAGAACCTACATACTAACTACAAACCAATTCCTAATCTCTATTGGAAACCTGATATATATTCAGCCCATTTTAAAAAAGAATTAAAATATAAGTTATATTTCAAAAGTAAGAAAAAGAACATATATATCTCAACATATTTAGAAACGTGTTTACGGAAGATATAAATGTAAAAAATATAATTTGTCTGGTTCTATTTATTTTTTGATATCATTATCTGGTCTGCTTATCGCTTCTTTTGTAGGGATTGACTCTGTTTCTGTGGACATGAAGGAGATGAAAGTAACTATAGTTGGGGACTTTGATCCAACTCACGCTGTGACCAAATTAAGAAAAATGTTTCTTGCGGAAATAATATCAGTAGGGCCTGCAAAAGAACACGACACGAAGGAGAATAAAATTGAAGTCAACGAAAGAAAAAATGATCAAATTGAGGTCGACGAAAGAATTAAGGTACAAAGAAAGATCGACGAGAGAAAGAGTGTTAAAAGTGAGGTCGACAAGGGAAAAAGTTCTCAAAGTGAACAAGTTGCAGAGCTTGTGAATCTCTACCAGAGTTACCACCCTTATCACTACCAGAGTTACAACCCTTACATGCAACAATATTACTATACTTACGCTCCAGAAGAAGACCCTAATTCTTGTGTTATTTGTTGATTACGTGATTTAAGTGTTTTCTTTACAGTGGGTTTCTTTATATTGGAAAGGGGCGTAAACGTTATCCTTAAGAGGCAATTCTCGTATATGTAAATGTAATAAAAGAAGATTTGAACTTTAAAGAGCTGTGGTTCACTGGAAATGCGATTTTGAGTCGTTCGTACAAGGCATTTAATTGTAATCAGGAATTTTGCTGCAAATAATGCAAAAGTAATTTATCAAAGATGCCTGGAACAAATAGTTTAAGTTAGTGTTAGTATTCTTCCTCTATAGGATTAGATTGTTGTAAAATTTTAGGATATTTATTGATGATTCTTTGGTCTTATTAGAATACTTTGAAAAGTCATATCTATTTTAGAAATGTCTATTATATTCTGATCTAACCCTCATTTTAAACCCAATAAACTGCCCTAAGTAGCGACACAAAAGATAAAAACGGTATGTAACTAATTTTGAACTAATAACAGACATCAACAAACTAATCAACTGCTATCCAACTAACTAAGTGAAGAAATATATACAACATATATGTAAGAAATGAATGATGATAATCTCTATAAATTTCATCACCATCACAAACCATCTAGCGAATGCTTTACGAGGAACTCGGTAATTCTCTCTCGAAAATCTACAGCAAGAAACTCCTCGTCGTCGGTGCCAGCGGCTACCAGCACAGTGGAAGCTCAGACTCAGAAGTCTTCCGTGACTCCAGCCAAATTGCTGCCGTTTCGAGTTGGCCACAGTTTCAAATTGCACCGGCTTGAGCCGGGTTATCCGCTTATCATCGGTGGTATCAATATTCCTCATGATTGAGGCTGTAAAGCTCACTCCGATGTGTCACAAATCTCAATTGGGAGAACCAGACTCCAAAAGTTAGCTATTAAGATTGGAGAGCTCAAACTCATGTAAACCACACAAATATAGTTTAGACTTCCGACATGGGATTTAGGTGCCCATACACCCTAATATGAACCATGACAAACCACTACGCTTCCGACTCAGCGTCAACATTGAGCATGTGCCCATACACCATAAGTGGTAACTGAAACCAGAAGACATGATGTCTTCGCTGATACCATTGTAACCAGACCACAAAAGCTAGCTATTAAGGTTGAAGAGTCCAAGCCGATATAAACCACACACAAAGGAAGCTTAAAATTCCGATGTGGGATTTATGTGCCCATACACCCCAATGGGAACCATGACATGATGGTAATCAATAACATCTGTACATGCGTATGTGCATGTTTATAAAAAGATTAATTCATTTCTGTATTTGCATTTTTATCGTTCAACTTTAATTTCATATTTTCTGATAAATTCAATTATGATGAATCTCAGTCCCATATTTAGAACAATGTCACAGACTACACACACTCACGATGTGTGATATGCATTGTTATGTTGACTTTCTGTGACAAATTACACATCCCATTTGACTTGTATGTTTCGAAAGTGAAACTCCGATGTTGTTGGATTGGTTCGTTGTGCTGTTGTTCTTTGGAAAGATGTGAGAACTTAGCTTTCTGCAGTTGATCAGAATGCATAAAGTCCCTGGTTTAAGTATTATTGCTACCATTTATGAAAATTGTAGACGTGTCAAGTCTTTGATGATAAATCATAGATGAATCCAACCTATATGTAAGGAAACTAGTTGAAAGTTAATTTGAAAAAATAAATGTGTTGCTTATGTGAAAGTTTAAGCTTTTAGTTGAAGTGATTCTACTAACTTTTTAGAGTATCCATGGTAAAGGAAAATGACATCAATGTTCCTCTTAAAAGGAGTAGGCATTCAATAGAGAAGATTCTAGATTCGTCCCCTTGTTTGGGATTAGAGTGAACACTAGGAATAATTCACTGTTGTAATTTCTCCGTCCTAGCCTCTTTAGGTATAATTTTGCTGGAGCCTGAATCTTGCAGTTTGGACCACCTTCCTTTTGCTATAGCGCTGAATGAGGTTAAGCTTGAGCTCACGTTTTGTTATAGCCTGAATAAACAGTGAACCACAATAAATCTTAGAGTGTTCTTTCTGTTGTGATTGAATTTCTTTTGGTTGAATTGGGAAGATAACAGAGTCAGTCTAGCTCTTAACATACATATTATATTTTCCCTCGGTCCCAAGTCCCATATGAAAATGTGCCTTGTTTGATTGAGCAATTTGTATTATGCTAGTTAATTTACTTTTCAAAAGCATAGATTTCTACAATATTTTTTACAAATAGTGGAAATATTATGAGATATAACTTCAAAAAAATGGGATTTAGTTTGGGACACTGTAATATTAAAAACATTGATAAAACTGTTAGATACGCTACTAGTTGCAATAGAGTAAAGTGCAGAAATAAAACTTATCGATTGGCGAGAGAGAGAAACTAGAGAAAGCTTTATTTAAGATACGATGTACTAAGCA
>CAIGRL010123367.1:0-12994 GCA_903798325.1 Fraxinus xanthoxyloides | reverse complement strand
TACTACAACCCGTGCATTGCACGGGTGCAAAACTAGTATTGTGAAAAGAAATAAAAAATGAAAGGAAAATTGGGATTAATTACATGGTTGGTTACTGAACTTTACGTAAAAATTTTAGAGAGTCGCTGAATTTCAAAAGTTTTCATGTTAGTCACTGAACTTTATAAAAAATTTCCCACTAATCACTAAATGATGAATGAAATTACATTTTGTAAAGTTCAATGACTAAAAATGAGACTTTTGAAGTTTTTAATGATGGGTGCGAATACATTTGTAAAGTTCAGTGACTAATGACGAAACATTTGAAATTAAATGACCCCTGAAAACATTACGTAAAGGTCATGAACAATCGGAATGTATCAATCTTTATGTTTTTTTTTTCCATTTTTCTGAACTGTTATCCCACAATTTTCTGATGGAAAGATGATTGAAGGTGAATCAAACTATAGACATGTCCTCTATTGTCTCTTTGATTTTATAAATGTCAACAGACAACCTTATCAATTATTTTTGGGATAAAAAGTTATTCTTTTTCCTAAGTTTATTGATATTAGGGAGAATAAAATTGTAGGGGTGGGAGTATAGAAAACAGAAAGAAAGAAAAAAAATAAAAATTAGTTAATTACCAAATTGGTCATTGAATTTCACGTAAGATTTTCAAAGGGTCACTGAACTTCAAAAGTTTTCCTATTAGTCATTGAACTTTACAAAAGTTTGTTCGTTAATCACTAAGTGATGGATGTGATTATAGTTTATAAAGTTCGGTGACTAAAGGAAAAACTTTTAAAGTTTTCAGTAATGGATGTGATTACATCTGTAAAGTTTAGTGACTAGCAGAATTTTTTTGCAATTTAGTAACCTCCTGAAAACTTTACTTAAAGTCAGTGACCAATCATGTAATTAACCTTGAAAACCTGCGGCCAAATCCAGCAGTTGTATACTTGTATTTACTATTTATGCCCACATCATGCATGTCATCAACGGTTCAGATTGCAAACCTGCTATTCAATCCAACGGCACGCGTCATCTCAGGGCTTCCCATGAAAACCTCAAATCCTCTCTTTCAGCCTCCACACACTCCTTGTCTCTCAAGAACTCAGATTCACGTCTACACACACGCACCGATAGCTATATTTCTACATACGGAAAAGTTGTTTGTACAAATAATAAATAGAGGCTCTTGTACTTGTGGGCCTGTTCAAGAATCAAGATGCAAGCTAATAACGGTTCCGATTCTAATAATGACAATAATGAGAGTAATAGTAAGGGCGGTGGACAGCCAGTGGCGGCGGTGCCAGGACAGCAGTGGGTGGCGATGCAGTACCCAGCTGCAATGGTAATGCAGCATGGAATGATGCCAGCGTCGCATTATCCTCCGCCGCACTACGTGCCGTATCTCCACCACCATCACCACCCAACAACGCCACCACCGCAACAGCATAGCAATAGTAATGGAGGATCCAATGGTGAGAACCGTACGATCTGGGTGGGTGACCTCGACAATTGGATGGACGAGGATTATCTCCGAAGCTGCTTCGCCTCCACCGGAGAGGTATAATATTGTAGCTCTTTTGTGTAATTGGATGGGTCTTTTTTTGTGATTATTGAATGAAGTTGTGATGTTTGTTATAGATTATTACGTGAGTAGAAGTTTGGGAGAAATTTGCATCTATAATTGAATAAGTAGGTGGTTTAACTTTAATAATGACTAAATATGAAGCCTTGCTCTACAAGATTATTTATCTGACCACTTCTTTTGCTCTGATAAGTACATATTGTTAGTAATATTTAATGTGCTAATATTTTGATGTGCATTTTTATTAGTTTGATAAGCCGAAACATGAGAAAATGTTGAATTTAAATTATTTTGATATCTATAGGATAAGTCACTATTCAAATCTTCGAGTTTGTACAGTCTAGCATAAATATGTTTATTTCTTTTGGAGTCTTCGTATTATCGTATAACAAATGCAGAGACTTAATATTTGTGCAGTGATGTAAATTTCTGTCATGTTTGTCTAGTTTCGCCAACATATTAACTATTCTCATCACAAGCATGATATTGAAAATGAAACACAATGTTGACAGTGTTACTACTTTTGTTCATATATAAAAGCATATGACATTGAGTATTGCGCAATTTCCAATTTCCTTGTGTCATCATTGTTAAATTACTACACAACACTAAATAACTGGCATTTAAAACATGCTGTTATAATGCCAGCAATGGTTCACATATGGAGACTTGGATGCAACTTTTAGAACCTAATGATACACAGAGCAGTTCCCAGAAGCTTGTCTTGGGGATTCAGCATATACTCTCAACTATATGGGCTCAGTTTATTTATGTTTCGACTGAACCCATTTTCACGTTTTTGTGATTCACCAAGATAAAATGATGCTAGAATTAAAGTGTATACTGACTTCTTCGTTTTTATTTTAAAAAGTTATATTGCAGAATGACTTTGATTCTACTATGTTCATTACTTTCGGCATCTTATTATTTGAAATTGATATTCCATGCTTCTCACAGAATCTATTAGCACTTAGTGAAAGTACTTTTCATCTTGTTGATTATGACGTTGAGGTGATCTTCTACGCTACTTCTTATAGAATTATATTTCTGTAAGCCGACCTTTTGACATTTGGTTAAAACCTTTAGTTTCTGCAGTTTTTTGGGTCTATGATACTTGGGACAATTGTTTAAAAGGGGAAGTAATAGAAAGGGTAGTTTTTTGCTTTACTCGATTAGGATTAATGTAAGGAACTTAGGGGACTTGAATTGTATTCCTATAGAGTAAAATAATCATCATTTTTTCGTATCTGAACTATATAAATAGGTCTTTAAAAGCACTAAAATTCTCAACTATGACTTAAGTAATTCGCAATTTATATTTCATCTATGTTCTAGTCCACTAAATCCTTGTTAGCATTCTTACAGACACTTCGCTTTCAAAAGTTCTTATTTCTTAATTTTGCTTGAAAAATTGAGTGATCTTGTTATCTTGCATTTTCACTATGACAAAGATAATCCTTTCGTAGGTGGCCTCCATTAAGGTTATTCGTAACAAGCAAACAGGCTTTTCTGAGGGATATGGATTTGTGGAATTTTTTACACATGCTGCTGCTGAGAAAGTCCTGCAGACCTATTCTTGCGTTTCTATGCCCAACACCGATCAGCTTTTCCGTTTGAATTGGGCTACGTTTAGCATGGGTGACAAACGTACAAATAATGGTTCTGATCTTTCTATTTTTGTAGGAGATTTAGCTACAGATGTTACTGATACCTTACTGCATGAAACTTTTTCTAGTAAATATCCCTCTGTTAAAGCTGCTAAAGTAGTCATTGATGCCAACACTGGTCGATCAAAGGGCTACGGTTTCGTTAGGTTTGGAGATGACAATGAAAGATCACAGGCTATGACTGAAATGAATGGTGTCTATTGTTCTAGCAGGCCCATGCGAATTGGTGCAGCAACACCGAGGAAATCATCTGGATACCAACAACAATATTCATCCCAAGGTATCAAATGATTACTGTATGCAAAATTTAATTGGTTTTTTCTCTCTATCATTTCCATATTAATTGTTTCTGCATGTTTTTTTTTTTTTTTGAGGAATTGATGAACTGCGCAAAAGCCAGTTTTTCTAAATTCAATTTAGAACACTATTTGACATATTCTCTGACTATGAGGATCAAGCCTTTTGGTTTTTGGGACGAACAAGTAAAAACATTTAGAGCAAGAGGGGAGAGTTTCACATATATTTCACGTCTGCTTTCCCAATATAAATAAGAAGAGAAAAAGAACATAATAACCTCTTGAGTGACCCTAGTATTGGTTCATAAAACAAAATGGGGCGACAGCAGTTTTCACCATGCCTATACTGAACCAAATAAAAGTATTGAAAGGCGGCATCTTGAATTAAATCCCCAATATCTTTTTTTTATATTTGTGACACCTAGATGAGTGCATGTTCCTTTTTTTATTTTAGGTAACCTATACTTTCTTTAAACAAGAAAACCTCTTTAACATTTTTGCTTTTCTTGGAGATCCTACTTTTCTGTTTTACGTATATATATCCCGTATTTGAGCTTGATAAAATTTTAAAAATACAGCTAGTTATTTTTTTTGAAATCCAGGCGTATGTATCTGAATAGATGTGATGCAGCAGTTTATTCGTGTTTTCTTTAGTTGCTTATTTCAGTTTTCTCATTGAACTGATTTGTTTTTGCTGATTTCGGTTTTCACTTTCTGTAGCTAACATTAAAGATCCACCTTGTTCTTACTGTTCAATTTTCTGTAACTCGTTATAAAGGGAAACGTCACCATGGAAATAAATAGCTTTACTAATTAGTTCTCTGTAAAGTTATATGTTGTGATCCCTATCAGGGGAGCCATGAGTAGGGCCTAATTCCGGAGAAGAATATTAGAATCATAAAACTGAATGAGATTATTCACAAGCAGGCATAAGATTTTTTACTACTTGTTTTTTTTTTTTTAATTAAATACTCCACACAACTCTTAGTCTCGGGACCTAAGAAAAATTGAGTTAAGTGGAAGATTATTTGATAATAAACGCAATTATGTGAATGTTGGCCATAGTTTCTCCCTTTTATGATGTGGAAGGATTGATTTTGAAATCTTATCATCAGAGACTATCTTATCATCAGAGACTTCGAATTCTGCCACAGATATAATTTTTCTCTATTTTGATGATTTGAAATGATAAATCTTGAAACGTTATCATTGAGGGCTTTTAATTCTCCCACAATATCAATAGAATTTATTTCTTGCTAATTCTCCCAATCCTAAATTTATTTGGAATAATGCTTAACTCGTTGCATTTCTTGCTAATTCTATGAGTGTCAGACTACCTACAATTCTGTGGTTCGAATAATGTCTGAGCATGCTGAGAGTTAAGATTGTATTACTACACCAATTGCCTATCTGCTGGGATTTCAATTCAAAAATTTAATTGCTCTAAGCTGGTTCTGACAGGTGGGTACTCAAATGGAGTTTCAGCCCAAGGCTTGCAACCTGATGGAGATACTCTAAACACAACTGTCAGTTATGATATCCCTTTCGTGTTTTTCCATTGTCTCCAATACGTATTGGCTAATCTATGCTTCTTGTAGATTTTTGTTGGAGGGCTTGACCCTAATGCCAGCGAAGCAGATCTCAGGCAGCCATTTGTGCAGTATGGTGAAATATCGTCTGTAAAGATACCAGTTGGGAAAGGATGTGGGTTTGTACAATTTGCTAACAGGTAATTTACTACATATATTATCCTTATTAGTCACAGGTATAGACTCGAGTTTGTCCACAGCTACTTGAGCTGCAGTATTATGAATCTGAACCCATTTGACAGAAATGATGCTGAGGAAGCATTGCAGAAGTTGAATGGTACAACAATTGGAAATAAAACTGTACGGCTTTCTTGGGGACGTAATCCGGCAAACAAACAGGCAAGAAAATATATTTTCACTCCCCAACCCCACCAATCCCCCCAAACCAACAAAAATGTGCGCGCGCGCACACACCTCTCTGGAAAAGAGGTGAACAGATACCATGCATATTTACAGAGTTTCATATTACATTTTTTTCTTGAAAAATATCATTTTATCTTGTTAGGGGAAAAACTTGATGGTTAAGATCATTAAGCAAAGCTTATGAGCCCCATTTTGAGAGAAAAATTCATTTTTGAATAGTTAATTTTTATATGGTTAAAATTGAAGAAATTTTTTTCGATTTACATGTAATATTACTTTATTGGAGAATGTGTGGAAAAAATGAATTTTTGATAAAATGTGGCTCAAACAAGGGCTAATGAGAAGTTATGAGCACATTTGCTAAGCTTAAAAAAGTTAACCTGTATGTAAACAACGTGGTCTTAAACTATTTTCTTTTTTTTTTATTTTTTATTGGTTAATGTTGAAAATTAGTATTTTACTTATTTTGAAAGACTTGCTTTCAGTAAAAAAGTAAGAAAAATGCTAGTTCCAAGCACATATTTGGAGACAAAAGTAACTTTACTTTTCTCTAGTTTTCATATAAGCTATACTAGCATTATTAATTGCTGCGTTGGGATTTTGCAGTCGAGAGCTGATTTTGTAAACCAGTGGACTGGTGCATACTACGGAGGACCTTTTTACGATGGCTATGGATATGCTGTGCCGCCCCATCACGACCCAAGCATATATGCTGCTGCAGCATATGGGGCTTATCCTGTCTACGGAACCCACCAACAGCAAGTAAGCTGAAGGACTGCCAAAAAGAAGTTGTTCACTGAAATGCAGTAAATCATGGATTGGTATCTTTGTATCCAACTCCAAATGTGGAGTGGAACCGAATTTTGCCTTACTGAGATAGTCCTCTAGGAATTTTATTGATTTAGAAGACTGGACTTAAACTAATAACTTCTCAACTGGAATAAATTATCTTAATTACAATGGTATGTTGTCGCTACGATACATCATTTGATGCGTGCTATAATCTCGTGTGGATTATGCACAAACTCTTCTTCTTCTATGTGCAAGATTCTATCGATCAATCGCCCTTGCCTGACGTCCCCCTCTTTGCATCCCTGTGGTCGAATGAAAAATGATATATTGACTCGTTCTTAACAAAAATAAACCAATGCCATTGTCATATTTTTCATTTATCGACGGTAACTTTAGAAAGTGCCAAAAGTTTATATCTTTTGATGATATGCAGTGCTAAAGTGAAAAGAAAATGGAAGTGGAATGTGAATAAGGCGATTTATGGTAACTTTCTAATAGTTATATTTGAAAGAGGACAATAATTGATCAAAACGTCCCCACATTGAAAAATATTTTGGTACAAAAAATAGTTATCTACTTTTCAAAGAGTTGTCCTCATTACTTGGAGGATGATGTTTCTTCGTGCCTAATGATACAGCTTTCAGCAAGAGAGCAAAACCAACCAAGAAAATGAAATGACAAATCTTGAATTTAGGTGAAGAATTTTCATTATAAGGAACATGTACCAGTTTCCTACAATAAATGATCCCCTTCTTGATCATTATTGCATTAAATCGGTATCACAACCAAACCACACTCCATCATGCTAATGAGGTGGTCATTGTTCATTCATGAATAATGAGGATGTACAATGCCAAGAAAATGAGAAATGAAATAGCAAAAGGGCAATGATTGGCTATGGTACATTTGTAAATGATTTTATTTTTTTGGGTATAAAAGTTGATCATGTTTGCCGGGAGATAAGAAATTATTAAAATCTTAGAATCCTTAAAAGGTTAACGTTATTAAAATGAACATTTCAAACCCTTATATGTTTCTTAATATATATTCTTATATTTATTTGATGTAGAATTTATTTCTTGACATATCACTACAGGGTGGTTGCTCATTTGAGCATACAAATCATATAATTAATGCGTTCATTTTTTAGTCTTATGTTTATTTGATATGCGATTTATCCATTAACAAAATTACTTTGAGAAATATGTAGTACATGATATTCATTAATAAATCCAGGATCCTACTACACTATATATATAATTTGTGCATCCCATGAAATATATGATTAAAATTGAAATTTGAAAAGTTGAAAAATTGATAAAATTTTAGCAAAAGTTCTACCGAACAAGCACTTATAAAAGCATGTGACAAATGTGTACATACCTTTTGATGATTTGCAGCACTAAAATGAAAATAATGGAACTGAAATGTGAGCAAGAAGATTAATGGTATCCAATCAATGGCTTTATTGGAAAAAAAGCACAATAATTGGAGTCCATTCATTTGCATTAAAGAATACTTTGGTACTAAAAATAGTTGCCAACTTTTTACTTGCTGAATGATTTTCTTCCTGCCTAATGATACAGCTTTCCACAAGAGAGCAAACCAACCAAGAAAATGAAATGACAAATCTTGAATTCAGGTGAATGATTTTCATTAAAAGGATCATGTACCTTTCTACTATGAATGATTCCCTTGGTCTCAATGATGATTTCAATTAACAATTATTTAGGTTAGAGACAAACTTGTCCTTATCTCAACAAACAATCTAAATGTCAAAAATTTTACTTAGATAAGATGCTTGCCGATGAGTTTGTTGAAGATTTGTTTCGTCCGACCTTGTCAAATTTATCATGTTTGTGATCATCTGTAGAAGCGTCACACAAATTTTGCATCGATCTTGTAAAATTTTGTAATTGGGGCATAGCATGGAGAAGGTAGCTCTTCGAGTTATCTCTCTATTCCATCTCATTCCATTCCGATATGCGGCTAATAATAATCTAAGACGTAATCGTTGTTTCATCCGTCGGATCGGACACCAGACCATCTGTTCTTTGGGGGACCATAATGTCATTTCTTTTACAGTGAAAGAGTATGGGACTTTATTCAGGAATCAGAAAACAGCTTATTGATGTCTGAAATGGGCTCCAATCCAAAGCAATGAATTGAAACACATGCTGGGTCCTAATGTCTTCTCTTCTTTATTGAGAAGCTTTAGCCTTTAGGTAAAATGTCTTTGTACCACTTTCTCAAAAGTCAATACGTTTCTATCTTCCTCAATCATATTATTTCGTGTTATCAAAACGTTGTACGGTTAATTCCTTTTAATTACGAGAGAAATCACATCATAAAATCGATATAGAATAAAGTAAAAATACGAGTGTCGGAATGTTTGATTCATATCAAAATTAATTTTCGTTTATAGATTTATCAATGGCGTACCACTCAAATTCAATTGATCGTGTCGAATTTGTGTTTGAAAATTCCACAAGTATAAGGAAGTGTCATATTTATCATATTATAGGTATTGTACTTGTATCACCCTATTGCTTGCTTGAATAATGTAATGAATAAAGTCACTTGTTCAGGTTAAAAAATAGATACAATGCAAACAGACTGACTTGATAGTGTATGTGTGGATATTTTTATTTTTCAAACTGTTCAATTATATATGGACATGTGTCCCTTTTTATTTTTGAGTCTGTTCAGGAGTGAGTAAGCTATTCAAAGGACCTCTAAACCATAATTATCAATCAAATTACAAAGGTTTGTCTGATAGGGGAATCAATTACAACTTCTATAAACAATTGAATTATTTCTTGACTAACTTATAAGTAGTAAAAAATAGTGATTTATAAGTTTCTTGAGATTGATATTTCATCTACCAATTAAGAGAAGGATACTCGAAGCATCACTGTCGGGAAAAATCTGTCACTCATCGATCCCAACATGCTTTTAAGTTTTAAATTTGTTGCCAAATTGGTCAAACCAAACATGCAAAAGAATACTAATATTTGTAATAAATAATATGTCTTGTATATGACTATTGTCTGCACATACTGTATACATATAAACATATACATACAAACACAGAGAGGAAGAGATTCCTCAGTAACTTATCGAAATTACATTTAAATAATTGAAAATATAGTTTACAAATAAGTATCCATTCAAACAATTGACTGGTAATGGAATAATACTTAAATCCTATGATTACTCAACATGTTCAGTCAAGAGAGATCGAAGATGCTGCTTATTGCTTAATTTGGTTGGGGATCTCGACACATGCATGTATGCTATTGCTTATTGCATAAATTATATTTTCGTAACTGCTTTGTATTTATAAAATCGAAAATCGATTTGCATGTGTTTGGTTAAGTTTTAAAAGTTATCGTATAAGCAAGTAAACAAATATTTAATTTATGGGTTAAAGTCGAAAATAAGTTTTGAAAGTCGTAATGAGTAATTTTTAAGTAAGTAGGGAAAATAAACTATTCAATCGTATTTAAAAATAAAGTTTAGTTAGACAATTAATCACAACAAGCAATTTTGTGTGTCAACTCATTATGTTAAATGGAATGACGAAGCCAAATGAACTAATGGCTTGTGGAAAGAAGTTTATTGAAGTATTCCGGTTACAATTGCATCTATGGACATAAAAAAATTTTAAGTTGAAGTTGATTAAGAATTATTTCCGATCAACAATGTAACTTGAAAGATTAAACGAATTAGGAAATAATTTACACAATTTTGATCAATGTTAAATTATTACGTGTTTAATTTATATATTTCTTCACCCATTTTTTTTTTTTTTTGGATACCCAGGTGTCCACCTTCGACAACTAATCCTGGAGACTACGCCTTGGCCCCTGAAGACGCAAACCGGTAAACCGCGGGATGTACCCCAAACTGGCCAAGATTCAAGAGCCCCCCACCCCACCCCACTGATCTGCAAAAGTGCCGAGCGAGTTAATATATATTGTACTTTGCCTTCCAGGAGAGAGCTTGCCTTCCAGAGGCCTAAGAATCGAACACGCGACCTCTGAACTGCCCACATCTAAGAGTCCCTTACTTTTCCGGTTGAGATGTGTCCCGGGGGCATTTCTTAACCTTTCTTTGTCGTACAGGGTGTTGTTCTTGGCACAATAATTAAAGATCGAACTGAGTGAGAAATTAATTAATTAATCAATTATTATTACTATAGTTCTGCTTAGCTTATTTCCCTAAAAGTAATTAAATGTTGTTTACACGTAAACCTTTCCGTGCACGGAGATGGTGACGTGATATCTATATTTAATGTTTAATTATGTGAAACATAAAAATGGGTTACACACGATGTTACCGGACAATTATTAAAACATTATCAAGAAACAATATTTAATGCAGATCAATTTATTGTAGTTAAAATAACCTTAAAAAAACTAATTTAGGACGAAAAAAGTTTGTCTTGGTTCTTTAAGTTTACTTTAATTTTAAGATTTCATAATATTTTCGTCTTCTATCTCTTTCATCATTATCTTCTTCAAATAATTGGTGATTCAACCATTCTATCGTCGTTTCCTCTACTATGCTTTCGAGTGCGACCCTTGATTTAATTACACTATCAATGCATTTTTACACTAATGACTACAACATAAATTTTCGTCGAATTATTGCCACTTAAAAGACTAATATGTTAAAATGAGAAAGCTAAGGACTAAAAATGATAACTTCTTGTTTGTAAATGTTATTAATTCAGCCGAATGAAGGGTGTGCTGAAGTGATGCGCAGTGGTGATTTGGGGTGGATGAGGAAGATGAAGAAATATCTCTTTATTTTTTTTTGCCCTTTTTTATTTAATTTGTTTTATTTTTTTAAGTGAAAAAAATGCAGAGCTATTATTTTGCCTTTTTTTAAATATCGTCAAACACTTGACCTTTGATAAGTTAACGGTCATCTAGACATCCTTCGGATGCAATGTTTGAAACAAAGTTACTAAGATTTAGAGGTTTGAGATAAAGTTGCACATTTTTGAAAGGTTTAAAACCTGATGTGAGTTGGAATACTTTTTTTTTTTAAAATTACCTTATTTGATTAGGATTCTATTTTATTTGATATATTTGTAATTTTAGGAGTCTATCTCCGTTTTAATCACCTTCATTGGGGTTTAGTATAAGCCCAAGTTTGGTCCACATTAAATTTTCAATTCTCATTTTTCTACTCATTTTCAACAACACATTTTTCAATAAAATAATATTTTCCATCACATCAATAACTTTTCCTTATTTTTCAACCACACATTCTCCATCCATCTTTAGGATTCTATTTTATTTGATATATTTGTAATTTTTGGAGTCTATCTCCATTTTAACCACCTTAATTAGGGTTTAGTATAAATAGATTTCATTATTTTCATTGTAACTAGAACAACATTATTATGGACTTATTTTGGAAGGCTATATTTCTTTCTTTCTTTTGTTCTTCATGGAACAATCTTACCGAACTTATCGGGTTAATTCTCGTGGCGTTCAACCAATCAAGTGAGATTTGTTTATCGTTGTAATCACGGGGTCAATATATTTTCAAAATTGCTTTGATTTCTTGGTTCAATATTTTCGGGTCGAACTTGAATTCTGGGTTAGATTTCTTAAATTGTGTAATTAAAAGGTCAACATATCATATTAACCGTGTTAGTTGTTTAATTCATTGTTTTTCGAGTCAAATCCATAAACTTTGTTTGTTTGGACTTTCTTGAGTCGGATTTCAATATCTTGTGGGTTCAGTAACCTTCGTTGTTACGCGGGTTCACATCAGTTAGTATAAGAGTTAGATTCCACCAAATCAAGTTCAATCTTTTTTTTTTCTCTTGTTTTGTTCGAGTCTTTATTTATCTTATTTCCGCGTTCTTCGTAAATTTGAGTCATTGATCCAAAATTCTTTCGTCAAAATTTCAAAAGGTGTTCTCATTTTGCGTCCAAATTAACTTTCATTTGTTTGCCGGTATCGTGGTTGAATTCCGGGTCGATCAAAAAAAATTCGAAGAAAAAAAGGTTCGTATTTTAGAGAAAAGAAAGAAAAAAAAAAAGAAAAAAAATATTTTTATCATCTCGGAAATTTACCAGCAAACTTCAATTCCTATTGTTTCAAGTTCCAATTTTTGTTGGGTCCAATTCCAATTTAAGAACCACTTTCTTAAATTAAGATTATTTTTCACCCAAATTATTCAGTTCTTCCTTAAGTCGTTAAGGTCACAAATCTCACTTGATTGAATTCTACGAGAATAACTCCTGGTTGAGTTTGAATTGTTCTTTGAAGGACTTGGTTGAAAGCTAGAGTGGTAAAAAAGAGAGAAGTGAGATCAATAGATGGTGAAAAAGCCAATTGAGCAATACACGAGCGAACAATTGTGAGACAGAAATTAACTTTTGAAAAAAGAAGGATGTTAGACAAGAAATGATCAACATCAAGCAGACATAACAATCAACCCAACACGTCGGATGGAGCAAATCGGCGGCTTGAAAAATTGTTTGAGGATATAAGCGATAGAATGGATGGGCTTCAACAAAGGAGTAGACATCTTGTTGGAGATGGTGTTGATAGGAAGAATAGGTGTAAAAGGGAGATTAGAGAGCATGATAAGAACCATGTAGCAACGAACACTACGCAACCCATAACTAGATTGATGTGGAACCCAAGAACGCTAATTAAATCCAGTTTTGGATTTGAACCCAA
>CAIGRL010123365.1:0-11228 GCA_903798325.1 Fraxinus xanthoxyloides | reverse complement strand
TTTTTTTTTGGGTCGGGCTCGGCTCGGCTCGGTTTGTTGACATGGCTATCAGTATATGAAGATTTTTCTTGAACATACCACGAGTTCCTAGGCCAAGCTGAAAAGTACATCAGCGTAGAAGAAACCACTTTGGATCAGGAGGATCTCAAGCAAAATCTACAGTCCCCACAGCATGCCAAGGGGAAGCACGTGGATAAGGATGCTGGACAGGAAAGAAAAAGGATAAGAGAGATCAAAACCGCCCAAGGCCACACCAACAAATTTCGTGAATACCATCCATTGAATGAAACTTTGGAGGAGGTCTTTTTGCAAGAGTGGGAGAAAGAAACCTTTCACCGACCTCAACCACAGAAGAAGGAATTTAGTGGGAAAAGCTAGGCGAAGTACTATCGCTATCATAGAATGAATGGACATAAAACAGATGACTGTAGAAGTTTGAGAGAGGAAGTTGAATCACTTAATAGGCGAGGTCATTTGCAAGAATTTGTGGCTAAGCCCAAGGAGGCGAATCCAACTGGGGTTCAACCACCTGTCCAGCAAGGGGTAACCTATTAAGTCTGGCCTGGACATCAAGCTAGAGACCCAAAGCACCGAGCTGAGATCTGAACTTTAATAGGTGGAAATTAGTATTTCGAAGGATCAAGGAGAACTAGGCGAAGGATGGCATACAACACTCGCATCGGCAAAACCACAATCCAGTATATCAAGAGACAGAGGCCAGTGTAACACCGAACTCGAAATTGTTTTGATTCTTAGAGGAGGACACAGAAGGAGTATTGCAAGATCAAAGTGACGCTATGGTCATAGCCATGAAAGTTGTTGGGATACAAATACACCAAACTCTAGTAGATAACGGGAGCTCGGTTAACATCCAATATTCCCGAACTCAGGAGCAAATGGGGATATATGAATGTTATCTACAGCCATACCCCAGAAGGTTGCAAAAGTTCTTTGGAGGCCCCATAGAAGCCGGGGGACAAATTGTCCTAATTGTAGAGTTGGGAGAGCCCCTTCGTCAAAGAAGGATTCTAGCAAACTTTATTATTGTGGATCTACCTTCCAATTATAATGCTATATCGGGAAGGCCTTTGTTGTATGAATTGCAGGCGGCTACCTCAATATATCATTATTACATCAAGTTTCCAACCCCACATGGACCAAGGGTGATACGTGAAAATCAGGCCAAAGCAAGAGCTTGCAATGTGGACCTACCAGCCCTACGTGTCCGAATGTTGAAAAACCAACATCATCAGTAGAAGAGAGAAGCCAAGTTCAAACGACCTATAGTAGCCGATTTATCTGAGATCGGCATAACTGAGAAACATTATAAAAAGTCAGCTGATGACCAATTCTTATTTGAGGAAGGTGAGGTGGATCCAAATCCATATCCTGGAGTCTTGGTTATCTCTATCCCTGTATCAGGAGTCAATGTTTCAAAGGTTCTAGTTGATACATGAAGCTCCCTTAACATACTTTACTCCAACACTTTGGAGCGAATCGGGATCCCTGTGACTTTTTTACAACCATACCCAAACATGGTTTTGAGGCTCAATTGTGCTCTTTTTGAAGCAAAAGGGGAAATTAAACTCCATGTGGAGCTCGGAGAATCCCCTCGCCGAGTTAAGTTGAACACGAAATTTATGGTTCTAAATTCAAAATCCACTTATGATGCAATCATGGGATAGCCTGTGCAGTTTAACCTCAGAGTAGTCATTTAATGAACCATTAGTCCTTAAAGTTTTCCACACCTTACGGTGTAGGGCAAGTCAAGGAAAATAGGGACGCAGCTGAAAGGTGTCAAGTAATGTTTGATCCGAAAGGAAAAAAGATCAATTTTCCCTCAAAGGTTTATGTGATATGCATAGTGAAGCCTACGTCAAACTCATTGGACCTACATTTGAAGGTGAGGGGAAAAGAACCAATGGAAGAGCTAGATGCTATTCAGGTCGAAACGGGGAACCCCAGAAGGAACTCAAAATAGGCCATGAGCTGCAGTTACCCTTTAGAGATCAAATCATCAATTTCCTTTCGAGAAAACCTTGATGTTTTTGCCTAAGAACACTCGGACATGAAGGAGATCGACCTAAAAGTCATGTGTCATAAGTTGGGACTTGATCCTTTGGTACGGATAAAACGGCAACGATGCCGACCTTTAAACTTAGAACGGTACGAAACTTTGAATAAAGAAGTACAGAAGTTGCTCCTCAATGGGTTTATTCGAGAAGCAAAATATCCGTAGTGGGTTGCTAATCCTGTTTTGGTCAAGAAGAGTAACGGAGACTGGAGAACATGCATTGACTTCACTGACCTGGACAAAGCATGCCCTAAGGTCAGCTTCTCACTACCAAGGATAGATCAGATGGTAGATGTTACTGCTGGGCATGAATTGCTTAGTTTTATTGATGTGTAATCGGGGTACAACCAAATTCCCATGTACGAACCAGATCAGGAGAACACAACTTTTATTACAGATAGAGATCTTTATTGTTACAAAGCTATGCCATTTAGTCTCAAGAATGCTAGAGCAACTTACCAACACTTGGTAAATTCTATGTTTGCCAGGCAGATGGATAAAATCATGGAGGTGTACGTCGACGACATGCTAGTAAAAAGTACAAATGCACAGAATCATTAGCGACACATCGCTGAAATGTTTGAAATCCTAAGGACTTACGGAATGAAGTTGAATCCACACAAGTGTGCTTTTGGTATTAGCTCAGGAAAGTTCTTGGGTTACTTGGTGAACCAAAGAGAAATCGAAGCTAATCCGAGAAAGATAAAGGCTATAATTGAGATGCGTTCTTCGACTAGACCCAAGGAAGTTCAAAGTTTAACAGGACGAGCCGCTGCTCATAGTCGCTCTATGTCAAGATTGATGGACAAATGCAAAACCTTTCTTTGATGTGTTGAAAGGAGGAAAGAAGCTTGAATGGACGTTCGAATGCCAACTTGTATTTGAACAACTAATGTTACATTTGGCGCAGCCACCAATACTATCAAAATCGAAGGCAGGAAAAACATTATTGTTGAATCTAGCAATGTCAGAATGTGCCATCAGCGCAGTACTGGTCAGGGAAAAGGAAGGGGTGCATCACTCCGTCTACTACATTAGCAAAGCTATGCACGAGGCCGAGCTCTGGAAAAGTTAGCTTATGCAGTGGTCATTGCAACCCGGAAGTTAAGACTTTACTTCTTGGAACATTCAATTGAGGTCTTAACTAATTACCCATTGAGGCAAGTCTACATAAACCTCACACGTCAGAAAGGTTGGTTAAGTAGCCAGTAGAGCTCGGGCAATTTGATATAAAACACAAACCACGTACTTCTATCAAAGGTCAGGCTCTTGCTGATTTCATCGCAGAATTTAGCCCGAATTTGATAGAAGAATCTTGTCATGATGAACCCTGGAGACTATTTGTTGATGGATCGTCTACAGAAATACGAGCAGGAGCTAGGATTGTTCTAATTAGCCCTAGTCACCAATTGTTTGGTGGAGCATTGTTATTCAACTTTAGTACTTCAAACAACGAGGCTGAATATGAGGCCCTCATAGCTAGCCTAAAATGACAAAAGAGATGAGGATTGATCACCTGATGGGTTACAGCAATTCTCAACTAGTGATGAGCCAGGCCAATGAAGCTTATCAAGCAAAGGAAGAGAGGATGAATAGCTATCTTCGGATTGTTAAATAGGAGCTAAAAAAATTCTAAAGATGTGCAGGTCGAACGGGTTTCCCGAACTCAAAATGGTCATGCTGACCCTTTAGCTCGGTTAGTAACAAGCGAAGGGAATGAAATGCTTGATAGTATCCTAGTAGGAAGGGTTTGTCGTGCTGCCATTGAAGAATTTAAGGTGGTTCACATGATAGCCGACCTAGCCAACATGGATGGATGAGATCACTCCATACATGAAATCGAGGTCATCTCAGAAGATCCTATTATGGCAAGGAAACTCCGTATAAGAGAAACTAGATATATGTTGATTAATGACATCCTATATAAGCAAAGGTTATTCTGTGCCTTTGCTCAGGTGTTTGAACGAGGAAGAAGCATTGCATGCTCTGGAAGAAGTGCATGAAGGAATATGTGGAAATCATACTGGGGGACAATCGCTAGCACACAAAATTGTACGCCAAGGATATTTTTGGCCTTGTATGAAAAAAAATGCTCTAGGGTTCGCCAGGAAATGCGAGAAATGTTAGAGGTTTGCTCCAAAAATCAACCCCTCCAAGTGAACTCAATTGTGTGATGCACCATGGCCCTTCTCCAAATGGGTGGAAGCTTAACCCTTAGCCAAGATAACCGAGCATAAGACTACGGAATTCATATAGAAATCTATCATATGCCGGTTCGGAATACCACATTCCATTGTAACAGACAATATAAAATAATTCGACAATAATCGTTTTCCAAATTTTTGTGAAAGTTTCGGGATACAAAGGCATTTCTCCATACCCAGCCATCCTAAAGCTAATTGACAAGTTGAAGAAATAAATAAGATCATCAAGCACATGCTCAAAGAAAAGCTTGATACTCTCAAGGGAGGATGGACTGAGGAGCTCCCCAATATTTTGTGGTCTTCTCGTACCACGTCTAGAAACGGTACTTGTTAAAATTCCTTTCTCTTTGGCTTTTGGGGTAGAGGCAGTCATTCCTCTTGAGATGGAAATCCCTTCCATCTGAACATTAGTGTATTGTGAGGATGAAAATGAGAAAGTGTTAAAGGGAGAGTTAGATTTGTTGGAAGAAAAAAGAAATGAGACTGAAATTCGAAACGCTGTGTACAAACAGCGTAATGCAAAATATTACAACCAAAAGGTGAAGAGAAGAAAGTTTGAAGTTGGTGACCTCGTGTTAAGAAAAACCTTTTTGGCAACAAGAGAACTCAATTCTATGTCTTTACGACCTGATTGGGAAGGTCTTTACAAGGTGACCAAGATTCTGCTTAGATGAGCATATGAATTGAAAGATATGGAAGGCAAACCCTTATTACACCCTTGGAATGCAGAACATCTCAAGAAATACTATCAATAAAGGATGGGTGTATTATATGATTGTTCATAGTAAGAAAGTATGTTCCTAATGGATGGAGATATTGGAATACTAATCCTCAAAGCCCTGTTCATGAAGTAGGCTGAATTAAGGTTATAAGGCTGCAACACTTAGTGCGAATTCCTACAAAGGAATCTCCAAAGCCCTGCTCATAAAGCAGGCCGAACTAAGGTTGTAAGTGTTGCAAAACTTAGTGTGAATTTTCACAAAGGAATCCTCAAAGCCCTGCTCGTGAAGCAGGCCGAACTAAGGTTGTAAGTGTTGCAACACTTAATACAAATTCCTACAGAGGAATCATCAAAGCCATGCTCATGAAGCATGCCGAACTAAGATTGTAAGTGCTACAACACTTAATGTGAATTCCTACAAAGGAATGATCAAGGCCTTTTTCATGAAACATGCCGAGCTAAGTGTTGCAACACTTAGTATGATTTCCAAAAAAGAATTAATGTTGAAGTCATGTATGCTTAAGTTCGTAAAAATCATTATTAAAACAGTGAATTAAGTTAAAAAGAGAAATTGAATTTTCATTCATGTAAAAGCATTACAAAAAGTTCCTAAAAATAAAGTTTTGAAAACTCAACAAAAACAAAAAGATACATGGAGAAACAATGGAGCTGGGAGATCTGGTAAAAGTAAACTCTCATCAGTAGGAGCTTTCTGGAAAGTAGTATCCTAGTCTGACCTCTCCTTGTTGATGAACTTGATTATTTCACCGATAGCCAGAACATGTCTCCTGGGATAAGGCGTCGAATGTTGGGGAAGCTCTCCAATCTTCCACGGCTTTGGAGACCTTCAGCTCGAACTCTTTCCTGATAGCCATTCCTTGGGCTACTGCCTCATCAGCCCTCTTCTTCTCATTCTCAGCTTGGATATTGGCCTTTTCACCCCAGATCTACAAAGCCTGATTCTCCCTCTTAAAGCCTTTTTTTTTCATCCATAAGTCTTTGCTCCGAAGTAATAAAGGTATTGAGCTCTACCCTCATCTTATCCAGACGGTCCTCTTAGTCCCTCTCCTTTTCAGCAAAAGACGCTCTTCCCGCCTCCACCTTCTCAAACATTATGGTAGCTCGGTCCCTTACTACAAGCATTTTGTCGAGCTCAGCTTTAATCTAAGATGAACAGGCGTTCAATGAAGGTTATAAGAAAAATTTTCAAATAAAAAGCCTTAAGGGAAAACAAAGGAAGTTTTGGACAAATTTACCTTTTCAGTTACTAATCCCATTTGAAGAATTGCTCGATGACAGTGAAGTTGAGCCGAAATGATGCTTTCTCCAATGGGCATCTCAGTAAGGAACTTCTGCTCTCTGTCATTCCAACTTCGAGTCATGATGACAACAGATTCCCTTAAAGGTGAAGGGAGACTAGCAACTGACTCCCCCACTAGAGGAGCTAAGAGAAAATCCAGGAAAATTTCAGGACGGCACCCCCACCAATCCCTGAACGTCCAACCTCTAGAGACTTGGAAATTTCTCGTAAGGTCTTGAAGAAGAATCTACAGTGGTAATTGGAATAGCTGACAGAATAGGTGAACTAGCAGGAGCAATGAGGGCAGGAGCAACCGGAAGCTCGGATGAACGATGCCTTTTTAGAGGTTGCACAGCCTCAAATTCAGATTCGGCCACCTCAGGTCGGTGTGGCTCTTCGGTGACAATCTCCTTTCTTTTTCCTCTAGCAGCCTTATCTACTTTAGCCGCAGCTCGAAGATTTAGCATACTTGATTGTTGGCCTGGGAAAAGTGGGATAAAGTGATAAAACTATGTTCAAAATAAAAAAAAGGATAATGCGAGTACTGAATTAACTTACGAGAAAGAGTGGGCGACAGATGAGGCATGTCTATTGGCAGAGGTGGTAGGTATGCTCAGTGCTGAGGATGGTGGCAAGGCTTGAAGTAAACCCCCTTGAAATAAGTTTTCGTTCGAGATGACAAACTTCCAGGACCTCTGCTAGTTTGAAAGAGCTCGTATAGAGTCTGCTTGTCCCTGGAAGACCGAGCTCAGATGACAGGGTTGGCAAACTGCAAAAGGGGAAAAGGAAAAAGTTGAAAATAATAAATTTTAAAACGAAAAACCTAAAGACAAATGTAAATCGCTACTTGCAGAAAGGATAATAAATGGTAGGAACTATATCCTCCATGTCCACCTCGATAGGATGGAACTGTCGTCCCTTAAGTTGTAGAAACATTCCTCCTTCCACCCTTTAATTAAAGAAGGAGTATCTAAAACTAATGGCCCCCCAGTTCTAGGTCTAACGTTGGTATACCACTAGCCAATATTCTTCTCGTCCTCTTTAAAAGTAAAAAGGGGATTAAACTGAGCTACACTAAGATCTGGGTGACCTAACTGTTTCCATGGGTTGCTATTAAGGTTCTTCACCCATTAGGACAGAGTTGGGTAGGGGCTAATCCCTAAGACAAAAGAAATTTCCATATTACCCTGGAAAAAGGGAGTCTCAAACCAGCTTCCTAGATAGCCGCATTAAGAGCTACACATCCCGTTGGGGGAGTATGAGCTATGTCAGAAGAAAAAGGGACAACGAGTTCTACAGAAGAAGGTATACTATGCTTAGCCCTAAGGGTAGATAAGATGTTAGTCGTGACTATTGACTTATGGGAATCTGCCCCCCCAAACTTGGTTCTTACCCTCCTCCTGAGCTCTTTTCTCTCTCACCTTTCTACGATGTTATATACTTCTAGGAAAATTATACCAAGGACGGGGACTAGGCGGAGAAGGAATGAATGAAGTTAGGGGAACGGGGGTTAGCACCTCCGACAGTCCGAACTGGCAGACGAAATACTTACAGATGGGGTGGACGAAGACGATACATGTTCTTCCTGATTATTCCCCCAAGACTACACACGAGATTCGNACTATGCTTAGCCCTAAGGGTAGATAAGATGTTAGTCGTGACTATTGACTTATGGGAATCTGCCCCCCCAAACTTGGTTCTTACCCTCCTCCTGAGCTCTTTTCTCTCTCACCTTTCTACGATGTTATATACTTCTAGGAAAATTATACCAAGGACGGGGACTAGGCGGAGAAGGAATGAATGAAGTTAGGGGAACGGGGGTTAGCACCTCCGACAGTCCGAACTGGCAGACGAAATACTTACAGATGGGGTGGACGAAGACGATACATGTTCTTCCTGATTATTCCCCCAAGACTACACACGAGATTCGTCCGAACTCATGTAAGAAAATGGGAGAAGAAAATAAATGTGTAAAAAGGAGGGTATTCTGGTTAAAGAAGAATACCTGATGAAGACGACCTCACACAGAGAAAACAGGAAAGCAAAGAAGAATTTTTTAGAGCAAAAAATTGAAAGTTTGAAATACGAAAGTGAAAGAATGAAAGATGGGAATTATTTAAAGGGAAGGAATGTCAATGGACAAAATCTGAACCATTCAAATACAATAAATAAATGATTAACGGTTACAAGCCTAAGCTTCTAGGGGAAGAATATATCTGCCATGCAGTCTACGGGCGAGTAAAAAGACGACACGTGTCTTTGACATTAATTGAAGTAATAATTACAGAAGATTGGGAATTGTACCAATCATTTTATTAGGTCCGTCCATACCTAGCTCCGTACTGACCTGGAGGTATCTGTTGACAATCGAGCTCCAAAGTAGCTCAGATCAGATTAAATACACATGATAAAGATGAGCTTGGTAGGCCAATTAATAGCCGAACTTAGGGGTAGCTCAGGTCGGATTAATGCACGTGATAATGTAAGTTCGGTGGTATGAGGTCAGTTCGGATGGTTAGTGTATCCAAGAAGTTTTTCAAAGGTAAGGGAATCTTAATGATTGAAGATCATTAACGAGATCAATAAACCAACCAATTAGAAAAATCCACAAGCAATAATCTTACATACACATAAGCTTCTAATCAAATAATTAGGTTCATTTCCCTAGGACAATTTATTAATTACTGGGGTCCACCTGCAAGATTTTCTCATAATAACTTGCCAGGTCGAGCTTAGTGACCAATCGAATTGCAACAGCAAATGTGCTTTCTCGGCTCAGGTTTCAAATGACAAGATGGGAAAATAATGAGGTATGCATATTTTTTCGTATAAAAGGAAGAAATGGCCATGGTAAAGAAAAAAGAAGGAAAAAACATGGCTTTACACGCTACCAGTCTTTTTACATTTTTCATATTCAAATATTTCCTGTAAACATGGAAAAAAGAGCATTTGAATCATTTATAACCCGTGAATTATCAACTAATCAAAGTCGTGCTTATCCCTTATTGTAATTCACAGTATTGATTATTCGTGTGGCTGTCAATGGTCAATGGTCGTCCGTGCTCACTTAAGATCCTTGATCTGCTACTGTGAACAACCATGGTCCAGGCTTTGTGTATCGCATATTTAATGGAAAGTTCCATCTTCGACTATGTCAGTTGGGTTACCAGCTCTTAGAAGCATTTTTCATAACAGCTTGGAACATGGTGGTGATGAGCTTAATATGCATTCTTATAAGCCGTATAATTAAGCTAAGAATGGATTAAGATGATCTTCAGATATGGGACAATGCAGGACACAGGTAGCAAGCCTATGCCTTGTGGGGAGATAGGGAAAGGCACCCGCCACCCCTTAGGTTTCATAACAAAAAAAATTCATTCCTTTTGTAGATAACATGGAATGAATCCTGAGATGTCGACTAAACTGGCTAATAATTGGCAAAAAATACTGTGCAAAGATACCTGCCTCAAGACCACATAACTAGGACTTGAGTAAAGAATTTCGTTCTTTTGATTTATCATGACGATATGATGTTAACAACCTCCTTCTCCTCATCCCATGTCGTCTCCTTCGATTTTTCATGATGATAAAGAACCTGAAATTATCTACTTCCAACTCTTCCATCAATGATCCAACGCAATTGTTATGTGATTTTTTTATGTATATAGTGTTAATTAATTAGTAAACTGGACATAAAGAATTTGAATTATCACTTTCATTAGATAATGGTTTTGGTGGGGATTTAAATCAGCTTTATAGTAGATTTTGTTAAACCACCACTGACTGGCTGCTAATGTGATTTGTGAACGAATGACTACAACTTCTGCTTCGCCACGATTTTTCGCAACACCGTGAGTTTTCTCGTTTCTGCACATCGGTTTTTTGTGTTATTAACTATTTATGAGTTACGAACTCATGTTTTATCCAAATTTCAGTGTTGGTTCATGCATGGTTTATGAATTGAAATTGGGGGAATTAGATTTGGAATTAGGGGAAATTGGAATTGGAATTGGATTTAGGGTTTAAGGTTTGGAATTAAATTTGGAATTGGGGGAATTGGCAATTTGAATTTGGAATTGGATTTATGAATGTTGACACTTTTTACTTTTACATTACTAACAAAATATAATGGCACTACAGTCAAACTATTCTGTGAAATGTTAGGTGAAACATTGGATGAAAGTTATGAATAATGTGTAATTAAAAATTAGGTTTGATAAATTTTTTAGCAAACAAAAAATTCACCAAACAAGCCCTTAGTAGTTATATGGGCAGTGATAATTAATACTCATTGAGAATAAATACTGAAAAACTTCTGTATACAGATTACTCCAAAACTATGATGCAAAACATTGTAAGTTTCTAACACTAAAAGCATAGCACTTGAAAATATTGAGTAAATTTTAATATTATTTAATTAAATATTAATAAACGATATCGTTCTTACCATCGCTGGTTGTCGACGTTGACCGTCCAGACTGAACTTCAATGCTGGGTCCGCCACTGCTTGCAACATATAATTCATGCACTCTTGAATTTTGCTATATAGGTCCAACTGATGGAGATTAACAAAGTTGCTACATACCAATAATTGGCCGATCATGAAGGAAAAACATAATCCTAGTTATCACAGATAATGATAAATAGGATTATTTCCAAATTTAATAGCTTTCATTTCTTTCCTTATTTAGCTCAATTTTATCTTGTATCTTATTATTTCCTTAATTAAGTTGTTTGTTGTTTGAACGGAAAGAAAATAAATTTTAGGCAATTCAATTGTCTAAAACTTTTTGTATGGAGATTAGTAATAAAATGTGTTTAATTGATTTAGTTTTCAACCTAAAAAATATTATATTTGTCCATTTTTTATTGATGGATAGATGAGAGAGAAAAAGAGGGAGAGGATTATTGCGAAAATAAAAATTACCC
>CAIGRL010123314.1:0-11965 GCA_903798325.1 Fraxinus xanthoxyloides | reverse complement strand
ATATAGTCGTTATTAGGTCTCACTCGTCTAATAAAAGTCAACAGTATCTACTAATTTTTCAATTTTAATCCATTTTTAATCTCCACCGAACACGTCTTTAATAAATTTTGATAAAAAATGATGAAATGTGTGACTAAAATTAATTGTTGATTTTAACATTAAATTTTAATATGATTTTAATCTAAATCCAAAAGGGGCTAAACATTTTATTTTCTTTATATGAAAATTAATGAAATATATGATTAAAATTAATTGGTAATTTTATCATTAAGTTTTAATATGATTTTAATCTAAGTCCTGTTTGAGCTACATTATTATAGAATGAGAATAAAAAATATAGTCGTTATTATGCCTATACAAGAGATAGAAATTCAAAACTGATGGTTTAATATAATGGATAACGGTCATATTTTTCATTTTTATGGATGAAAAATGAGAAACAAATGGGGCTAAATAATAAAGGGGCTAAACATTTTATTTTCTCTTCAAAATAATATATTTGTGAGTTAAAAATAATTTAAAAGTAAAGATGAGCAATTTAAAAACAAGTCAAGTTTCAATTTTTTTATTTTTTAGTTTTATTTTTTTAAGAACTCGCACCCGATTAAACTTTGGTTCTACGCAGTTAGTGCTTACATTGGATTGGGACCTCCAGAGAGATCTGCAGTCGAGTCTACTTGCTAGAGATATATAAGAGGTCATTGCGAATTTTTCAAACCGAAATCCCCAGCAGAGATCTGCAAATTCTTCTTACTTTATTACACCTTACCTCACAGATCTCTGTAAAATGGCTCAACCTCTCGTCAAGAAAGACGATGATCGCGATGACGAAGGTGTGTTTTCAGATTTTTTTCCAATTCTTATTTACTGATCATTGTTGAATTATTTCAGTTTTTGTTATTCAATTGATTCATTTAGGGTTTCAATTCACACTCTAGTTTATCCCTTTTCTACATTTTGGTGTCAGATCTACATTTCCTGATATATTAGGAATGATGGATTTAATCTAAAATTGAGTGCGCTTGATCCTTTAGCATATGATTTTGGTAGTGCTTGAGTTTTGTATGTTCCTGTTGTTTCGGAATTATGGATTTAATCATAAATTGAATACCTTTTAGCATATATTTTGGTAAACTAGAGTTTTCTTCTACTTATAGGCATTTTAATTGAATGATTTGATTGATTTATAACTCTTTTGAGTTAATTATTTCCTCGATTAAGTTATAGGTACATGTTTTGTGAACTTGTGTATATTGTGATATTCGTGGGATGCAGAGTAAGATTGATGGAATAATTTCTTTGAGTGGTTGGAAATAGATTATTTTTGATAAGTCAATTGCTGTTTGGGTCTACTTAATTTGGGGTCCTAGGCATGCTGACGTTGATTTTGTTCTTTTCCAGCAGAGTACTCTCCGTTCTTGGGGATTGAGAAGGGTGCAGTGTTACAGGAAGCTAGAGTTTTCAATGACCCTCAGCTGGATGCCAGGAGATGTTCACAGGTACTTCTTTTTGTTATTTGCAAATCAATTCAACCATGGATTTCGTGAGTTTGTATGAAATAATCAACATTTTTACTTTTTTAGGTTATCACAAAGCTCCTGTATCTTCTGAATCAGGGCGAGACATTTACAAAGGTCAGATTATCATGCTGCTACAAATTACACCTCTCTCTCTTTTTCTTATGCACAGAGTTGAAACGCTACTAAATTTGCACAAGTTTTATATTGATAATAATGCACATCTGGCAATAGAATTTAAACCATAGGTCTTTTTGTGAATATATCAATGTTAATTTGATTTCTAAAGTTTATCAATTCTTAACGATAAAATTAGATGACTTTAGAGATTCACTCAGACATCTTTACTCTGCATATTTATAGCGACAGCCCATTAGCATTGAGAAAGCACTGTATGGTGAACTCTGTTTGTATACTCATCATGCCTTAGGTGATTAGTTGGAAATGTTTGAGCATTTTATTTGGACAACCTTTGCCAAGTCATATTTTACTTGCATATCACCTTTGTATATTATATTTTGTTTTCTAGTTTCTAAGTACTGTTTTCAAGATCTTAAATATGTAAGGAGTTTGATTTGAAGTTCCCCAACAAAAGTACTAAAATGAGATGAGTTTTCCATTCAATTTGATAACTGACTTCCAAGGAAATGACATAGTTTACTTTTTGTGACTTGTATGGACTCGTGCATCCATATGTCTCGTCTTACCTCTTAGTTTTTATATAACGTATTGGTTACTAAGATGCATATAAATTTCATGTATATAAAGTTGAAACATTGACACATAAATATGCTTTTCATAGATTTCTTCTCTGAAAATTGTGTATGATGAGATGTGTTTTGAGACAGCGAGATTTCTCAGTGTGCTTGTCTACCGTGTGACATTGCAAACATTTCCTTGGTGCTTTTATTTGTTAATTCTTTTATATTGTATTTCATCATCGTTTTACTTTGAAGTCTTAAAGCTTTGATTTAATAAGCTCCTATTAACTTAATTTCTAGATTGAAGCCACAGAAGTATTTTTTTCCGTTACGAAGCTGTTCCAGTCCAGAGATATTGGTCTCAGGAGAATGGTTTATCTCATGATAAAGGAGCTTTCTCCCTCTGCAGATGAGGTTATATGGTTTCCTTGTTTTTATTTTTACTTTTTCTTTTAAAAAATGATTCCATCCTTTTCAGAGTAGTAGAAAATGAAGTCTTTTGTTTTTGACATCAAAGGTTATTATTGTCACAAGCTCCCTCATGAAGGACATGAATAGCCGCACTGATATGTATCGGGCAAATGCAATACGTGTCTTGTGCCAAATAACTGATGGAACACTTCTAACACAAATTGAAAGGTATCTAAAACAAGCTATTGTAGACAAAAATCCAGTGGTTGCCAGTGCTGCCCTTGTCAGTGGCATTCATCTGTTACAGGTACTACCAAATGTTTGAGAAGTCAAATTCATCTGCTAGTTAAGTGAAATTTCTGGTGTAACACTTACTTTTTTTGACAGACAAACCCAGAGATAGTGAAAAGGTGGAGTAATGAGGTACAAGAAGCTGTTCAATCCAGGGCAGCACTTGTGCAATTCCATGCACTTGCTTTGCTCCATCAGGTATTTTATTTTCTTGTCTGATAGGATATAATTGACTCTCTTTTACCAATATATGTTTCTCTTCCTACCTTTGTTAGGTTTTCTATTGATGTTGGACAATTCTAACGAGGAACTATTTCTTGCTGTAATAGGATTTTATTTCTTGTTTAGTTTGGAACTTTTTATTTTTTTAGGTTTTTGATTACTTTTTCTTTTAGGTTTTAATTACTCATCTTCCTTGAGCTATTAGGATTAGGAGATTATTTTACCTATATAAACAAAGACTTTGTAATATTTCAATGATCAATTCATTACAATAAAATTATCTCTACAAATTTTTGAGTTGGTTCCACCTTATTCTTATTTCACGAACTCTAATTCTGCTTCTGCACCAAAATTGATATTAGAGTAAGGTTTTGCCTTTTGCTGATAGTCAGCTATGGTGCTAGTGAGATGCATCCTCGCGCATCGATCAGAGGATTGCAAAATTATCAAACTCAATCCAGAATCTGGAATGAATGATTGATAGGTTTGAAGACACCGTTGACAAAAAAATTGCAGATTTTCACTGCTACAAATGTTGGTTGCTTTAACGAGTCTAGAACGTGGCAAGAAGTGGCTAGAGATTTTCCTTGAATCCCAGCTAGGTTCAAATTCTTACAACGTGATACAAAAGTTTTTCCTCCAGATTTGATTAATATTCCCTTCAACCAACTCGAGGACGAGTTTTTCCCAAGTCGGGGAGATTGATGTAGGACAATTCTATTACAAACAGGATGGAGAATTATTTCTAGTTTCATAAGATTTTATTTCTTGTTTAGATTTGGACTTTTCATTTTTCAGGATTTTTATGAACCCTTTTTTTTTTTATATATGTTTTAATTAAGCTATTAGGATTGCCTATATAAACAAAGACTTTGATTTTTTCAACGATCAATTCATTACAATAAAATTATTGTTGTTTCAATAACTCCGCACAATCTATTTATGCTCACAGCTTTGAGTTTTTTTGGTTTGTACTTGAATAACAAAATTAGAGCATATATGGGTTTCAGCCACATGATCGTTTGCAAATAATAAGAAATTTTACTACTGAATTATAGCTGGGGGTAGTGCAAGACGAATTTGAAACTAATTTTTTCTAGGTGCCTCTCCTGATAATTTTCTTAACTTGTGCTCATTTTTAGTACAAGAGAGTTCAAAAGTTGTTTGCTTGGTTTTGGCTTTGGCTTCTTATTCTCCTTCATAAAAAGGAGGGATGCATTCTTCCTCATTTTCCTCCAAGTATTGACTAGCTTGCAATTTCTATAGCTTGCTTCTGTGAATCATTGTGATTTTTTTATTTTTGTTCATCGCACCGTGTAAATATGTGTTTCTTTTGGATACAATACTTGTATGAGTGGAAGTCTCCATGAATTGTGTTCTAGGTGCCATATTTCTGAAAAATGATTGAGTTGGTTGACTCCCAACCATTGTTGTGTATAATAAAATGAATAATCATGCGCATCAAGATGTTCCTCCGATCTTCTATTTTTTGTAGATAATGGCATAATTTTAATTTTCTTCTTCCACTTCACATGACAAAGGAATTTCTGTTTTTTCTATTCTTATTTTTGGGGGTGAGGAAGAGAAATGTTGATAATCATAAGAATCTATATTTTGGTCCTTTTTCACTAGACTTTTGATTTGTTTCTGAAAGGAGTAGCTGAATTTATTGTTGGTATAATTTCCTTAAAATTTAAGGCAATTTATCTCTTTCTTTGTGTCAGCTTACAAGGATGAAAAGTGCATGCTCAGTAATGTGTTAGCTTCACTCTTGATTCTCCGAATCATGGTTTATGGATGGTCTTCATTATAAACACATGGCTAGCTTTTGCTTACTTGTTCTATTGCTAAATTTGCAGATACGGCAAAATGATCGGTTAGCTGTTAGCAAGCTAGTAACCAGCTTGACAAAGGGGAATGTTCGTTCACCTTTAGCTCAGTGCTTGCTGATTCGTTACACTAGTCAGGTGTTGTTTTAATCTGATAATGATGTGAAATGTCTTTCTTTAGTTTTGTCATATCTGCTTACTGATTCGTTACACTAGTCAGGTGTTTGAATTTTATAATGACGTGAAATGTGTTTCTTTAGTTTTGTCAGATCTCATAAGTACTGATTGGTCATGCTATCACTTGACATGCATAGGTTATCAGAGAGTCGGGTGTAAATACCCAGACAGGGGATCGCCCATTCTATGACTATCTTGAGGGCTGTCTCCGTCACAAAGCTGAGATGGTTATCTTTGAAGCAGCCAGGGCAATCACAGTATTGAGTGGTGTGACTACCCGAGAGTTGACTCCTGCAATAACTGTTTTGCAGCTCTTCTTAAGTTCATCGAAGCCAGTGCTTAGGTTTGCTGCTGTCCGGACTTTGAATAAGGTTATTCTTTCTATAATGATTCTAAACCATCCTATTGTACTTGTTACTTTTGACACGTTTATGATTTTTTTTATTTATTAATATTTTCTTTGCATTAATTGACTCCCTCCCTCTCTCAAGATGTAGTTATACTTTTCACTTTTTTTTCCCTTCTTGATTTTATGAAATCAAACTGAATCTATAGATTTTTTCATTTAATGATGACTCTGAATGAGCTCGCCCATGCTCTATGATACAAAATTAGACATGAGTAACTGAAGAGTTCATGATGGTACATAACATTTTCTGCAGTGTAAATTACATTACTGCTCCCAGACATTGATTACTCACATTTGCCATTTTTTCTTTTGGCTGGAAATCTTTTTAATTTTAGATGTATTTGATAATTGAAGTACTTACCTCACATTCTCTGGTAATCTGATAAGCTGTAATTGCTAGATATTTTACATATTAGAGCATTTATATCTTGCAACTATTGTAAGGAAATTCTTTTTGAGGGTATCGAGTATTTCAAAGCTTTTGTTTGGCTACACGACCTTCCATACATCAACATTATGTTAACCAAATTTAATTATATTATGGAAATGGAATATTTGATGGTACAGGTCTTTCAGTACTTGTTTCTCCAAGGAGTTAGGACTTAATAATGTCTAGTTTCTGGACAGATATATAACTAAACTACATTAGTGGAATGTACATGTCTCGAAGACATGTTACTTATGTAATCCGTTTTCATAATCTTTATGAGTTCCAAGAGAACTATTGTTTCCAGAGGAGTTGTCGCATCACAGTTCAATATTCTATGCACCTTCTGTTGTCCGTCATATAAAAAGATGTTTTGGTTGATTCAATATTTGGCCAATTAGAGAACCCTTTCAACGTTTCACTTCCGCAATTCCCAATATATTTGTTCCCTTCTGCTTACTGTCTATTTTATGATGCAAGGGCTTTTTGTTTTGATGTATTTGAAACTTTCAATTTTTATGTAGGTGGCCATGACACATCCTATGGCTGTAACGAACTGTAATATAGACATGGAGAGCTTGATTTCGGATCAAAATAGAAGCATTGCTACCCTTGCCATTACAACCCTACTAAAAACGGGCAATGAATCTAGTGTTGATCGTTTGATGAAACAGATTACAAATTTTATGTCTGATATTGCTGATGAATTCAAGATTGTTGTTGTAGACGCTATAAGATCATTGTGTCTGAAGTTCCCCCTCAAGTACAGATCTCTGTAAGTTATTTTACAATTCCCTGGATTCAGCTTGATGAACTTCATGTTCCATGTATTTCAAGAGTACTACTGTACTAGTATCTAATTATGCTCTTGCCCATGGGTTTTCTTCAGGATGAATTTTTTGAGCAATATTTTGAGAGAAGAAGGTGGATTTGAGTACAAAAAGGCAATTGTGGATTCAATTGTGATCTTAATAAGAGATATTCCCGATGCCAAAGAAAGTGGACTACTTCACTTATGTGAATTCATTGAGGACTGTGAATTCACGTATCTTTCTACCCAGGTTGACCTTTTACCTTGACACCTTTCATTTTTTTTATGCAATTTATGTTTGGTGCATGCTAATATGGTTTATTATTATTTTTCAGTACTTAACTAGAATTATACTTATTGGTACCTTGTTAGATCCTACACTTTCTTGGAAATGAAGGACCAAAGACCTCCGATCCAAGTAAATATATCCGGTACATCTACAATCGAGTGATACTTGAGAATGCAACTGTCCGGGCCAGTGCTGTCAGTACGTTGGCGAAATTTGGTGCAATGATTGACTCATTAAAAGTATGACTGGATTAATCTCTATTGACATCATTGTTTAGCAGGCATGAGTTATTAACTTGAAGGTAATCATTTGCTTTCTTTGCTGCAGCCCCGCATATTTATTTTGTTGAGACGTTGCCTTTTTGACAATGATGACGAGGTCAGTTTCCTTTTCTATTGAGACTTTTAAGCATGTTACTATTTTTGTAATTGCACATATATGATTTTTTGTCTCAAATTTCCAAGATTTGAAAGTCCCAGTTTTTATAAATGAGAGTAGGTTAGGCCCATTAGGGACATGTCTCCAGATTGTACCTAAGAATTCCTTCTTTTGAATGGAAAAGAATTTCTGGCCTAATAACAGTGCTGAATTTGTCAGTACTATTGCTTCCACAATTTCAGCTCTGCATAAAGGGCAGAAAATAGAAAATCTGGATCAAAGTGCTAGCCAATTTTTATCTATGTTCTTTCTAGTTTCTACAACAAATATGGTTCACTATTCTAGTTCATTTTCCCCTCTATTTTGTATTTCTACATATAGAAAAATCTAAGATTAAGAAACAAGATTTGCACGTATTTTTTTAATTGAAAAAATTGTGATAAGTTTCCGTTCCTAGAAATTTACTCTGGGTATTAGAGAAAGACGTATTAATTAGTTATATCAATATTAGTACAAGTAGGCATATTAGATTCATCAATATTATTAAGCATATGCAATCAGTCACGAGTGTTAAATTCAGTAAGGATAATGATATAAAATCTCCTATTACTATAAACTTGCATTGAAAGTCGACCTCGAGTCTTTATCCTTTTGCTTTTGTTATGGATATGTTCACATGACATCTCCAAGATGGCATCTTTTGGTGCATGATTCATTGATGATATAGTTTTTACTTATGAAGTAGCTGTTTTGAATCTAAAAGTTTTAGTATGAATAAGGATGATAGTAGAGCATTATCAACCAATACTGTGACCAGGAGTGCTTATTGCAGCATTGAGTTTACGGTTTTCTTTGTAGAACATCATTTTGCCTTTTCTTTTGCAGGTTCGAGATAGAGCAACCCTGTACTTGAATACCCTTGGAGGTGATGGTTCGGTTGTCGAAACTGATAAAGATGTGAAGGAATTTTTGTTTGGCTCTCTTGATATTCCATTGACCAATATGGAGACAAGTTTGAAAAATTATGTGAGTATTCATCTTAAGTTGTTGCATTTTTTTTTTATTTTTTTTTTCTGCTGTGTTTCATATACTGTTTGAAATCACCATTTGTTCTTTTTTTTGCAACAGATACAGAACCCATCAGAAGAACCTTTTGAAATTAATTCTGTATCCAGAGAGGTCAAATCTCAGCCCCTTGCTGAGAAAAAGGCCCCAGGGAAAAAGCCAACTGGTTTGGGTGCTCCCCCAACTAGCCCCACTTCAACAGCTGATACTTATGAAAGGATACTATCCTCTATCCCGGAGTTCGCAAGTTTTGGAAAGGTTTTCAAGGTTTGGGCCGAATATCTTTGCCGAATCCCTCATTGGATTAAATTTTATAATTTCCAATTAATGTACTTTATGAATTTTGTTTTGCATGATCAGTCATCAGCACCGGTGGAGCTTACTGAAGCTGAAACTGAGTATGCAGTTAACGTTGTCAAGCACATTTTTGATCGCCATGTAGTTTTCCAGTACAACTGCACTAACACAATTCCAGAACAGCTACTGGAGAATGTGAGATTTTTCTTTTGCTTACTGAATTTTGACATTAGTTTAAAAATTTGTTTCTCTAAATTTTTTCTCTTCTGCCAGGTGTTTGTTATTGTGGATGCTTCCGAAGCCGAAGAATTTTCTGAAGTAGGATCAAAACCTTTAAAATCTCTTCCATATGATACACCAGGACAGACATTTGTGGCATTTGAGAAACCTGAAGGGGTCCCCGCTGCTGGGAAGTTTTCAAACATGCTGAGGTTTACTGTTAAAGAGGTACTTGTACCTCCCATTGGCCCAATGGTTTTCGTGGATTATTTTCACCACTGATCATCATGTTTGGCTAAGCTTGATAGCAGCAGAAGTTACTTTTTATTTCCAAGCATGTCTGGATAATTTATGTTTTTTTTCTTACTTTTAAAGTTTTAAGTTAAAGAAATTACTTATTTCGAAGTAACTCTGACCTTACTCTCAAAGGAACTAATTTATTTCCAACTTGGACCGATAATATATAATATATGTTAAATTTATTTACTTGCAAACAAATTTTTAAACCTTAGCCAAACACGCTCTTCAGCGCATCACTATAGGAATTTGTAGCTTCAATTCTCCAACATGTAACTGGATGGTAGATATATATTTGAAGCAAAAAGATATGGGCATGTACATTTGCAATATGAGGGATGAACACACACACACACATATATAACTTTTATAATTGTATACATTGTCAATTTTGGGATATACATGAATATGCCATGCTCATGGTTGCAACTCCAGTCATAAAATCTTTGATTAATGATCGTATTCATTATTTGGCTAACTAGGTTGATACCTCGACTGGTGAGGCTGAAGATGATGGAGTGGAAGACGAATACCAACTTGAAGATTTTGAGGTTGTTGCTGCAGATTACATGGTTAAAGTAGGGGTCTCCAACTTTAGGAATGCCTGGGAAAGCATGGGCCCCGACTTTGAACGTATTGATGAATATGGTCTCGGGCCAAGAGAAAGCCTGGCAGAATCTGTTAACACTGTCATCAATCTTCTTGGCATGCAGCCCTGCGAGGTTAGTATTTTGCCGTTTGCATTTTCTCCATATAATTGGACTTTCAGATTTGTTCTCTCTCTCTCTCTCTCTCTCTCTCTCAAGCTAGCCAGGACAGTTCACAAGGTGCATTTCAATAATTTCCTAGCTCTAGAGCATTTTGTAGAAGAAATTAAAATTTTCCACTATGTGAGGATTTTGCTCGATGAAGTGCTGAATTCCAGCCCATTATTTGGTGTTCTTAGACGATAGTTTATGCTGCTGTTTAGAATTATAATAATTTTTACTGTCAACCTTTTGGTTCTGGGAGGGAGCTGAAAGAGTACATTTTCTTTTATTTATATATTTTTCCAGGGAACAGAGGTTGTACCGAGCAACTCGAGATCACATTCATGCCTATTATCTGGCCTATATATAGGCAACGTGAAGGTTCTCGTCCGATTGTCGTTTGGAATTGATGCGTCGAAAGAGGTAGCCATGAAGTTGGCTGTTAGATCAGAGGACGAGAATGTCAGTGATGCAATCCACGAAATAGTTGCAAGCGGGTAGTTCTGGTGCCCTCATTTTTCGATGTTTCTTGATTTGAGGTAAAACTGGTTCTGAATTTTGTCGAATATTAAATGAGAATAGGGTTTAATTTTGTGTAACTGGTAAAGACTACTACTTTGGTAAATGGACTCCCAACTGCCCCAGCAGTGGATTTGGTCTGCTTTGAAATTCAATATTTTCTTATAATTTACTTTCTGTATATATTACCTCATGTTTGATATAGAGCCCTGTTTGGAAATCATTAAAAATAGATTTTTTTTTTTTGTTTAAATGAGTTTTGGAGTGGTGATTTTCTGTAGAAACAAATTTTGGTTTTACTTGCAAAATATTTTATTGTGAGAATGGTTGGTTGAAAATGAGTTTGAAAAAAAAGAGTTGTTTTAATAGTTGTCAAAGTTCAAACAGGGGCAGATTCTGTATAATTCATTTTCTTCAAATTTATTTTCAATTATATATCCCCTCAATATATAATTTTGCACGTGGGTATTTTCTACTTTTTAACAATATATTTTGTGAAAAATATTTTTTTATAAAATTGATTCTCAAAAAATCTTTATTAAACATGCCTCTTCCTCCCAAAATAAAGAGATGTTTTTTGTAGTTCCCGTGAGAAACCTGCTAATTTTACACAGCATTTCTCTTTATATTTTGCTAGGGTTTGATTGGCTACGACTGATTCTTTTATTTGTTCAAATTTTGAAGTGTATTAATAGCTATATTTTGGGACTTCGATTGCATCTATATGAGATTAAGGGTTTGACACAATTTTTTCTTTTGCTTCTTATAGAAAAGATTCTCGAGGAAGTTAATTTTTATTTGAAAATTAATTTTAAAAGAACTTATTTCGGAAGTGATTTTAGAGAAAATCTTATTGAATTAACTTTTTTTTTAAAAACTCTTCTAACTAAAAGCAGAATGCTCAATTAACTAAATGAATTCAAAAACATCCTTTTTAATTTATTATGATACAAGATAGTTCAAAAGAAACATCTCAGAAATTGCAAACATATAGTTCAAACTTCAATTAAAAGATCATATCGAAAACATTAACTAAATTAACACTTTATATTAAATGGCGATTTGGTGCATTAGAATATTATGACACGTAGCTATAACTTGCTACTTAATAATTAACACATTATTATGATTATTATCGATATTTAATTCGTTATACCATCAATTGTGTGGTCCCTAGTATGGCAAATAACAATTTCATGTCATGAGTTGCAAGTCTTATAGTTGCATAAATTGATTCAATTATCTTACATGAATATCGAGATTGACATAAAACTTGACATAATATTATGCATTCTATCAATTGGACAGAAAATACAGTTAATTCTTTATCCAATCATCTACTGTCATATGCAATTAT
>CAIGRL010123302.1:0-13019 GCA_903798325.1 Fraxinus xanthoxyloides | reverse complement strand
TCTTCAATAAAATAAAATTTTCTATCACATCAATAACTTTTCCTTCTTTTTCAACCACACATTATCCATCAATCTACTATTCCAAAATACATTCTTTCAAATTAATAACTATCAAACACACTCTTAGACGGAAATGGAAGACAAAAATGACAATTGTCAAAATTAAATCCCGTTAGAATGGTTAAAATTTGTGTTCTACGGACTGACAGAGGTGGACCCCATTTCAATGGTACAAAATTCAATTCTTTGTAAAGTAGTAGCGCTTCCAATAATCGCTAAACAAGAAGTATAACGTAGATAATACAGCATACCCATTTGAGCAATACGATGTTGGGACCAAATTCATGCTTTCTTGCTGCTTTAAGAAATTGTTTTCAGGGGTGTTCGATTTATGGAAAAATACCCAAAAACAGAGAAAGAAAAGAAAAAACAGCTATAGCGTTATTGGACCCAAACCAACCCTACCCCATTCCACTGCACCTCTTTCCCTTCTTTCCACAATTGCGACTTGGGAGCTGTATTTTCGCTTTGCAAAATCTTTGCTAAACTTCAAAGTAGTACTCAAATCTTGACGGAAAACCTGTCAGCTGATTTTTACTGTTCGAAAATGCTGCGATTTTAGGTCAGTCATTGTTAATCTTTCTACACTTTGCTAATGTCTGATGCATCATTCTACTATTTCTATATCCATTTTTAATCATAACCAATTACTAAGGACTACAAAACATCTGCAAGTTCACCGTTTAAATTTGACAAAATCATCATAAATTCGAAAGGNCTACCCCATTCCACTGCACCTCTTTCCCTTCTTTCCACAATTGCGACTTGGGAGCTGTATTTTCGCTTTGCAAAATCTTTGTTAAACTTCAAAGTAGTACTCAAATCTTGACGGAAAACCTGTCAGCTGATTTTTACTGTTCGAAAATGCTGCGATTTTAGGTCAGTCATTGTTAATCTTTCTACACTTTGCTAATGTCTGATGCATCATTCTACTATTTCTATATCCATTTTTAATCATAACCAATTACTAAGGACTACAAAACATCTGCAAGTTCACCGTTTAAATTTGACAAAATCATCATAAATTCGAAAGGAAGCTGTATGTTGAAGTCAATTGTTAGTCCGCATGGACCTTGTACAATTGGACTTGGAAAACGAGGACATGGAATTCGATGTGGGTTCTGGGGAAGAAGAAGAGACTGGTTATGTTTTAGGACAACAATATCAATATGATGATAATTGTAGCGGCAATGCATTAGCAGAAGGGGCTCGAACTTCTTTGTCATCTTCTAATGGGAATGATGGGGATTTCCATCTCGAGCCCTATGATGGAATGGAATTTGATTCTGAACAGGCTGGTAGAATTTTCTACAACTCGTATGCACGGAGGGTTGGGTTTAGCACTCGAGTTAGTGTGTATCAGAGGTCGCGGCGCGATGGGTCCATCATTTGTCGCCAAGTTGTGTGTTCGAGAGAGGGGTTTAGACGCGAAGGTAGTGAAAACAAGTTGAAACGCCAGCGTACTGTCACAAGGGTCGGTTGTAAAGCGCAATTGACTGTTAAGAGACAGGATTCTGGGAAATGGGCTGTAACAAAGTTTGTAAAGGAGCATAATCACGAGCTTGTGCCACCGGATAAGGTGCATTGCCTTCGCTCTCATAGGCATGTGTCTGGACCTGCTCGAAGCTTGATTGATACCCTCCAAGCAGCTGGAATGGGGCCGAGTGGGGTGATGACAGTTTTGGCAATTGAATCAGGTGGAATTAGTAATGTTGGTTTCACAAAGGTTGATTGCCAAAATTACATGAGCAGCAGCCGACAGAGGACCCTTGGAAGTGGGGGTCAGCATATCATTGACTATTTGAAGGATATGCAGGCTGAGGATCCTGGTCTTTTGTATTCTATCCAAGGCGATCTCGACAATGCACATGGGAACATTTTTTGGGCCGATTCAACTTCTAGGACGAATTATAAGTACTTTGGAGACACGGTTACATTTGACACAACTTATAGGACTAACCGTTATAGGGTTCCCTTTGCCCCATTTACAGGACTGAACCATCATGGACAACCAGTGTTGTTTGGCTGTGCATTGCTCCTCAATGAATCTGAGTCCTCCTTTGTTTGGCTATTCGAGGCTTGGCTTGATGCGATGTCTGGTTGTCATCCAATATCTATTACTACTGACCATGATAGGATCATAAAGGCAGCTGTCATTCGGGTATTTCCAAATGCACGTCATCGCTTCTGTAAATGGAATATATTTAGGGAAGCACAGGATAAACTGTCTCATGTATTCCACTCTTGTCCTTCTTTTGAAGTAGAATTCCATAAGTGCATTGATGAGACTGAAACAATTGATGAGTTCAAATCATGTTGGGTGTCTCTCCTTGAGAGATACGGTTTAACAGATAGTGACTGGCTTAAGTTGATGTATGATGATCGACGGCAGTGGGTACCAGTTTTTCTCCGTGATACATTCTTTGGGGAGATGTCGATTACCCAGTCCAGTGAGAATGTAAATTCATTCTTTAGTGGATATATCAATGCATCTACAAGTATACAAGTCCTAATTAAGCAGTGTGAGAAAGCCATTGCCAGTAGACGGGAAAAAGAAGTGAAGGCAGACTACGATACCATAAATACTACGGCAGTTCTAAGAACCCCATCTCCTATAGAAAAACAGGCAGCTAGCATTTATACAAGGAAAATATTTATGAAAATTCAGGAGGAATTGGTTGAGACTCTGGCTAATCAGGTAACAATAATCAATGATACGGGGGTGGACATCCTCTATCGGGTGGCAAAGTATGGAGAAGGCCATAAGGCACACTTTATTTGGTTTAATGTTTTTGAAAAGAAAGCTAATTGTAGCTGCCAAATGTTTGAGTTTTCAGGCATTCTTTGCAGGCATATATTAGCAGTTTTCAGAATGGCAAACCTTTTAACACTTCCATCTCATTATATTTTGAAACGGTGGACGAGAAATGCCAAGAGTGAGGTTGTATTGGATGAGAGCAATCTTGGTTTGGCAAATAATCCTCAAGAGTCCTTCACTGCTCGCTATGATATTCTAAGCAAGGAAGCCATCAAATATGTAGAAGACGGAGCAGATTCTGTGCATGTTTACCATGTAGCAATGAATGCTCTACGTCAGGCTGCAAGGAAGGTTGCTGCTGCAAAGCAGGATACACCATCCGTTGTTCAGAGCACTCAGATCATTAAGTGTAATCAGGGGATTGACGTAAATGAAACACAAAGTGATCCCAATGTAAGTTCTTTTCTCATAATATAGTTTTCAGTTTGCATGGTTTCTGTGAAGCACTATTTACTTTCCTTAAATTATAATATTGAATATTCGTATGGTCTGATATTTGAACAAAGCATGTAAATTACCATTGGCTTGTTGAATAAAAATTAAGCTTCACTAAAAGCTTCCATATTTGGGAAAAGCAAATATTGAGATCGATTAAAGAAAGTTTTGAAGATGATATTGAAGGGCCTAATAATTTGTGAAGATTTAACTTCATATCATAGTGATGGAGTTCTAATGTAAAATTATGTAGATTCTTAAGCTCCCTCAGGTTTTTCCCTTGATGTATCAAGGTTCCACTCACCCCATACTCAGTGGAAGTACAAAAATAATTATACCATACTAAATAATTACGGTATCGTACTTTTGATATTCTCTAATTAGTAGATATGTGAACACGAATTACTATGTTAATATGATTATTTTTCAATTGGCACTAGGTTGAGTGACGGAACTATACTTAAATACTTTTGAACTGGATCTCCATTTTTTTTTTCTTTTCCCATTTAATAGGTTCATTGCTTTAAACGGATTTTCAAGCATGTATAAGATAATTATTAGCATGATCATAGATAATTATTTGTTTACCTTTCAAAGAAGCACCAAAATATGAATATTTTCATTCAGAGTCCTGTCCCAACTGGATAGGATGGCAGTTGTACATAAATATTTTGTAATTAGATGACAAGCTCTAGAAGTAACTGCTGTGTTCATGAAATGTGTAGTCGTTCTATTACACCACCTTATATCTAGTTAAATTCTAGTCTCAATTATATCTAAAATCTGACTATCATCTCCCTTTTCTTTTATCAGAATCAAGAAAAGAAAATTCAGGAATTAACAGCTGAATTGGAAAATGCAAGTCAGATATGCGAGGCATACCAAGCAAAGCTGCTGCTTGTTTTGAGAGAGATGGAAGAGCAGAAGTTAAAAATATCAGTGAAGGTGCAAAGTGTGAGGGTCAGTCTCCAGACTTGAATTTAATTGGCTGAAGCCATAGTATTCCTTTGTAAGTATTTTGGCATGCTGTTGATTGCCAGGAGGGCGATGTTTTTGCTTTTAAACTAGATGTAATTGTATGTTTGCCAGGTTGTGGATAGAAAAAATGGATTCTTCAAGGAACATCCTTATTTCAGTGATTTACTACTTGGAGTACAAATCTATGCTTAAGAATGATATTGTAGTTTCATTTATCAGTTTTTGGATGTTAAGAAGGTGGAATTTTATCTTCAATGCACCATCCACAGTGAATTGATACTTGGATATGGGTGCATTTCAAAATTTTGGTTCTTCAGTCTTCCGTTTGGTAGAGTGCCAAGCTGAGGGTTTTCTGTTCGTTATAAAGACTCTTTCAAACATAAGTTCAGCACAGTTTCTCACCATATGTTTGCGAATTTTGTTGGGAAATGGAAAGTTTGGCTGGCCAAGAAATCATTTGGGAGATGTGGGAGGCCAGTTTGCAATCTCTGTGCAAATTTCTTTTTCTCATGGTGGTTCATTTGCTGGCTTACATGGCATGTCTATGTACCTTATTTCTCAAATACCCATGCACTTGAAAAACGAGCTTAAATTGAAAAAATTGTATAAAACTCAAATAGGGCTTCTCAAAGATGTTTGTGGATTTATATGAGAACTTCAGTTAATATTTTGGACATAGTTTCTGTTAGATTGGCTTTATCAATGGGGTTACTGAGAATGCGAGAGGTAAAGTAACAGGGATCCATGTAGACTCCACACACACAAATTTCTGCATATATTTATCAAGGAATGAATTAAATTGCATCTCATGAAATGAACCACTTGGTCATATATCTCATTACTGCGTACAATGCTGGCGGTGATGTAGAAAACGTTGATTTTCATCAACTGTACGAACTTCTAGATATCAGTAGCGTAGGATACGGTTAGTAATTGCAGTTGAAACAACTTAACTTTTAAAAGAAAGAGTCATTGATAATCTTTGAAGCGTCCAATTTGTATTTTCTACTTCATGGAATTTCACAAATCAAATAACAAGGAAATACAGCTTTGAGTAAAAAATGAAGGGATTTAAGTGTTCATGAATTCTCAGAAGGTTGGAAGATTTTTCCCCTCCCGCGAATGCTCTATAACCCTTTTTCTTTCTTGATTCCATTTTGTCCATTTACTCATCCTTGTAAAAATCTTCAACAGATGGATGGCCTAATATCACAATAACTGTCAAGTCTAAGACCAGTAAATGTAAGTATAATGGGAAATGAAATGTGTATTCTATTCAGGCCACGAGCCACAGGAACAACGTTGACCACAGAGTGAGTGTTAACGAAGCCAAGACATAACACCACAGCATAATAACTGAGCATTCACTCTCTCCAGCACCAAATAACTGAGACATAGTACCTACATCAAAAAAAAAATCAGAGCCTTATTTATAAGGCAAAAACTCTGCATAAACCTCTCTCTCTTCTACGTATCTACTCACATATACCTATAACACGCTCATTGGAGAAATGGGAAAACTAGAACAAAGTAGGAAAGGTAGCAGCTTTAACAACCTATGTTCATTGCTGGTGGAAGTGCAAACTGAAGCAAAAGAACAAATTCATATAATGGATTCTGATGCACCAAACCAAAGCGAAGTGCCCCTTTAACAACGACAATGCCTAGCAGAGGGAGGGCAATGTACCGAACAATTATTATGCCTAAAATAACAGACTTCTGAATCCCAGAACCCTTTAGGCCTGAAAGAGAATACAGAGGATCAGAGATAATAAAAAATATTTCTTTTATAAAGGAAACTGACAGATTAAACCAAATAAACCATATTTAGAAACTGAATTTAACACCTACCCTTTAAAAGGTTTCCTCCCAATATCAGCGTGACAGCTGGAATAGCTCCATCCCTGTATTATTGGACGACGAGTCTGAGAACCTTCATGAATTATAATGGAGTAGAGCATTCAAGAAGAAAAAATGACAAAACCTTCATTCATTATGAATTTATAGTTAGATGCCCATTTTCAATGTATGGTAGCAATGCAAAGAGCAAAATTATCTTTATCTGTTTAGGACAATTGAAGACGGAAAGAGTTGGCGTTGATACCAATTCTGATACTGATACTCCCTGAACTCACAAATTTAAGAAAAAACAACTTGCTGATTTCCATCCATTTGTTTTAAGAAGCTTAAACTGCAATCAGTTTGTTGCATTAATTTTAGGATCATAACCAGTGTACTTAGATTGTACTTTTTCTGCGACTTCCGTGCAAAATCATGACACATCTTCTGCTAGGTTAGATAATTTAGCGGACTTATATCATACCAAACAGAATGCTCTAGATTTATATATCAGCATAAAGGAACTCAAGTTAAACTCTTTTGCCCATCATAAATAGGCATATACATCTTTGGTCAACTCAACTTGTTTCTCCGGAGGAACCAAACCGATATAAACGACAAAAAATAAGCATTTGATTTAATTTGACATATCAAGCTAGTCAATGATCCACTCACTTGAACATCTTAACTATGCCAATAGTTCAACCATTGGCTTGATATGCCAAAATAAATCCCTTCAAATTATTCAGCTGATCACAACTCTGTCACTATGTAATCTTCTAACAGTGTTTCCATAATTACATTATAACTTTTTACACAAGCAAGTGCATGGATGCCCTTTTACACATGTTTTACTGCAGAAATGCAGAGTTCAGAGGAGTAAATAAGATAGATTTTATACCCAAGCAGAATTGCCGTATCTTGGATAACATGGACAGGAGCTGTGTCACCAATCAACAACTTTCGAATTTGAGGTACAAGTCCAACTACAAAACCAGCAATCTGTAGAAGACCGAGCAATTGGTCAGTGTTTTTGTTCAATATTCATTAGCAACTCCACCCATGAGATACATAATATATATCTTCTCTTGCATATATACTATAGGTAATTCATCAGACTCTAATCTGCAATTCTAAAAGTTATATATTCCATTGTAGTGCAAATTCACATCATTATTTTAGCTGACAAATGATTTTTCATGAGACAAGTCTCATATGGTTGCGTCTCCCATTGATCTAATGTACAATAATAATAATCTCACAAGAATCGTTAAAAATGTCAAGTGCTCAATTAGTGTACTAGGTTGTATATGAGGGTAAGCAGTGCAACAAACTATTTTTCGAAGAGTCCTTGCAAATATATCTATGCATGCATGTATTAGAACCTTGAATGAGTCTTGCAGAAAATTAAACATCATTTTGATCAACTTTCTCCAAGGAGATTTTTCCCTCATTATAGTCATCCTCCCATATTAAAGAGGTTTAATAGGTATCATAGATGAACAAGTAAGGTTTTGATTGTATAAGTTTTTCATCTATCTGCATACTTATGTATTGCACAAGCTAACTGGAAAGAAATTCTTAAAAACACCACTTGTCACAAGAACAGGTTATATATGCATTATATGTGAAATTAAGTAGCGACACCATACCGCTCCAATAGTTGATGGCGCAAATACCCTCTTCAAGTTCATCTTTTGTAAGAGCATCTCCAAATATTGCTTTGTCTTATCCAAAAAAGACACCTGTAGTAGGATTTCAGAGGTTAAAATCCTTGTTTCCCCAAGTTTTCCATTAAATAAAAAGGAAAGCAACTTGTTTCATTTCTGTTACTGGAGAGTGGTGAAAAGAAGAGCTCTATAATGAACTACAAAAACACATCGCACAAAATGTTTAGATCAGATGGATGAAATGTAGAACATTATAATAAAAGTGAAAGATATCACGCAAAGTTTGTGATCTCTTCAGGAAGATCAATTGAAATAAAGCATTAATCCTACTAGCATGGTTGGCTCCACTCATTAGACCTTTATCCCCATTCTCCTGACAAATTATTATGCTAGAAACAGAACACAATATGTAATCGATGTAGCAGGAGATAAGATTTACAATAAAACTGATGAAATTATGTCTTCCAATAAGTAATAAATTATTCTGTACTTATAAATTGATGATAAAAAAATTAGTCATCAACATTCAGTGGGAGATATTGTATCAAGGAAATTCTGAATTTTCAATTTTAGCAATATTTCTTGGCACCTGATACTACACACAAGCGACATCAATGATTCTTTTTATAATCTAGGAAGTGAGAACCATAAAAATAAATCTAATACTATGGTCTATTATATATTTGGATATTACGAGAATGCAATGACAGAACTCTGGTTGGTGTTTTGATTCAAGGAGTGCCAATGGACTTCTGAGGAGCAACAGACTGCTTCACCTCTTTTCTTCTGCATGCATTTGTTTACTTCTGTAGATTTACTCAAAATGATTTTTATGATGGAAGCAGTACAACATCATAGCTTGAAGATGAGCTTGATATGCAGTTATTAAAGATCTAAGCAGTAAAGAAGATAACAACCTCAGGCTTCTCCTCAAATCTAGTTTGTGGAAGTGCCAACTGTTTTGAAGAAAGTAAAGGTTCTGCCACTTCTATGGAACTGCTACCAGATGGAACCACAGAACTTTCTGTAGAAGACTTCGTGATCGATAAGTCGTTTATTTCAACTTCCTTCGAGTTCCTACTTGAAGATATCCTTATAATATTATATACATAGGACCATAGATAAATTGCTCCTATCTGAAACACCATAACAAGCAACATGAGATAAAATTTTAGGATCCAGTCAACCAAAAAGTAGTAGAAATTGTAATAATTAATATAAATTGATTCAAACACATCAAATATATAGCTAAGGCAACATCTCTTCCTATTTAATTTAGGATCCACCTTATGTTCTCCCTTTCCATTATATTGGATTTAACGCCGAATGCTGAGATCATAATTCACATCCATGATTATATAAATCAAGTTTCACTTTGCATTTTATGTGTTTTTATCAAACTTTATGGAAATATTAGTACCAAGAGTTCGACGTCTGATTTACACAATATAGATGAACTCTTACAGCCATCTGAAGATGTGGCGACACACATGCACACTAGAAATAAAAATCAGCAGAGGATTCGTTAAAAATTATATGTGATTATTTACAAATGCTTATTCACACGAGCGAGTGTAACAAATGTCATATATGATTTCACAACAATCAGCAATTAACAAAGAAAGGTTTTTGGACCCTAAAAAATCATTTAAAACTTACTGCCATTGACAGAGAAGCATAACCCATTCCATATTCAGAACAAACATCAGGATCTCCAAATGGACTTCCTCTCTCTTTACAGACCGCTGGGATTATGATGATAAGCAAGTTGCCCAAGTTGCCTGTTAACAAAAAGCAGATATCAGGATGAATCCATGCAATATTTGCTAAATGGACCTCTGATTTCTTCTTAAATATTCTCTCCTTTTTTATCCTTCTCTTTCATTATTGAATTTGTCTCAGAATATAATTTTTCTTTGGAAGCCAAGAGAGATTTAAAGAATGGTTTCAAAATATTTTCAATTGTAACCATAACATCCTTCCCCTTCCCTTCCCTTCCCTTCCCTTCCCCCTCCCCTCCCTTTATCTCTAATGTACAAAAGTGGTGTCCACATTTTAGCCCTTGAACCATTTACTTTCACCAAAGAACAACATTAGAGTTCTTATCTTCATGGAAGCACGAGAATCCTTGCTATAACAACTCCTTACATCAAAAAGACTGACGAAAAGAAAAAAAAATAGAAATAAACTAAAATTGTATAAAAGTAGAAATGAACAAAAAATAAAAGCACGCCTAGATTCACAGACCTCTCACACAGAAAAATATTAACAAGGTAATATTCATCTGAAGCCCGGCAACTATTTTCTTTTAGACATTAAGTTAGGATGTATATGTGAGAAATAAAATTGGCCCATTTGGTCTAGTCCTCACCATTATATATTATATTTGAAGAACTTCAATCATCTGATTAATAAACCAAACTTTTGAGAAGTACAAGTCCATCAATGGGATTCAGTTTGTAATTTTGAACAAATAGTAAATGTCTCTCAATCTCCACTCCTTTCTTCCATGTGATTATCTACCAAGAAATATTCAACCTCACCGGAAAAATTAAATAGAGTACTCGGAAATAAAGAGCAGCCAGCAATACATGAAATCTAAAACAATTCGACTCTTGATCTTCTCTACCAGATGTGCATCTGCACCTTGTGCAAAAAGCCATTTCTATTTTTATTGTTGCGAGTTTTATTGATAATTACACACACCTGCAGCACAACAACCTATAACAAGTCCGTGGAGATGTGGAGGAGCTCTTGTAATTTGAATGACTACCCACCCAAGAGCTGAACCAATGATGAATGTTAAAAGGATATTAAATGGCATGAACCACCTGCAAGTTTAGCCAGTGTCACACTCAATATTATATGTTAAGAGAAGGGGAAGGAGGATAAATGAAAAGAAACTATATTGTACAAGTAGAACGAGTAAGAGAAATTTACATCTGAACCATGCTTTCATATGTTATCGTTTTGGCTAAATTGCTCGAGATAAGTGCCGGATTGAAAACAAAGAACACAATCTGTTCACAATAAATATCCAGTTAGTTAAGCAGTAGACAATCAATTCACTTGAAGAAGAACTTCAAGTGTTGGTCTGCGTCTCACAGTGACTCTGAGACAGTCCTCCTGAACAAACAAACTGGAGAAATAGATTCAGTTGGAAAACCATAGTAGTACTTCAGGACTCTTTCTTATAACGTGGTATGTAACAGACAGTAAACCGGTATAGAATATCTAAATATTTTAAATATTAAGAAGCATCCAGATAAATATTGTCAATCAGAAGAATAATCTTTCCTTTTAGGTAAGCAAAATCACAGTAAGGACAAAACTAGTCTGGGTCCTAAATTAAGGATAAGAAGCAAAACAAAATCATAGTTTTTTCAGGGAATAAAGTTTCCGAATCAGAGAGCTTAATTTCACCTTAACTAGTTAGAGGTCTAGTTAAAGATTTTGTAGCTTTCAATAGCACAAGCGCCAATAGGTTCAAAATAGAGTTGCAGTGATACAAATGCAGTAGGTATGCATACAATTCTAGATATTCTTTAATGAGAACGGAGGCTGAACACACAATGATTTTGAGAACGGGAAGTTAATTGAAAAGTTGGGCATCTCATTAAAGAATGGTCATCTTATTCTGACTCAGCTAGGGGGTGGCTGATGATTATAAGAGGTTTTTGGTTGATAAAGCTAGCTACAGCTTATTTACCTCGATATATCCAGAAATGGCGCAAAATTTCATTTTTTATGGCACAATTTTTGTTGTGACAATCAATTTCTGTTTAAGAATTAAGACATTAATGGAATGATAAATACTGAAGAGAGGATAAAAAATAAAAGTAGAGCTAGAAAGTCGGAACAATTAGACATACAAGGAGTTAACTTAAGTGCTTTAGAATTCAGATGAAAGAATGTTACTATGAAGATCTCAATGGGACTCTTTCTCCAATTGATTAATCTAAGCATGTAATGAGGATTTGAGTCATGGACCTCAACATTTTGATGTTGGCATCAGAATTCCCACAAAATAAAAGAAACTTAAACTGGAAGAATATAGAAAGAACTACCATTCATGCATACAATGGACACTTACATTATTCAAATGCTTCCTTGCATCCCCTCCCAAAATATTAATATGTTCAAGTGCAAGATATGATCCCAGTCCAGTCACCAAAAGCACTTTGAGGACAGGCATTGATGAAACAGCAAAGAGATTCAAGAAACCCATGTTGCAATCTGCTCCAACAACATACGCAGAATGTGGATAGAGGCTTTCACTAAATCACACCCACCTATGCATTGAGATAGTGATTGAAGCATGAATAAGTATAAATTGCTTTATAAGACATATTGTCAGCAGCAGGACCAAAGCATAAAAACAGCTTTATCAAATGATGATACATTATAATTATAATACTTGAAATGTTAAATGAAACATAGATTGGCGAGAAAAGGGAGTTTGGGATAGAGAGAGTTAATCTATGGTGATGTACTCCTTAAGTGGATGTAATGCTAATGGAAAGTCAACTTATAGTCTATTATTCATTAAATCTCATCTTCATCGTCAACTCTTCCTCCAGACAATCTTAAGATACAAACTTCCTTTACTAGTTTAAGAAAACAATTGCCAATCTTGCAATCATAAAGAACTCAATGAATTATTCTCCCACAGAAACGCACTGTTGACCCAACCTTTAACTCAACTCCCGTGAGAGATGCCTAAAAAGAAATTGTAGATATCCCATGGTTACTAGCTGGCGAAGCACTTCTGTATCTCCTTATCTGTAGAGGCAAAGCTCTCTATTGCTTCAATTACTAATTTCTCTTGCTTAGTTAAAGCACAAGAAAGAATATGCTATAGAAGTGCCAAGTAAATCAAATTCATGAAGTTCAGATTGAGTCACCAAAACAGATGGTAATTTGGCAATTTCAAGAGTTGGTCTACAAACAATTCCTTTATTTTTTACACCTAGTCCCTGAGTTGATATCATTATTGGTTGTTCAAGATCCTCAAGACATTAATTTATCGAAAAGAATTACAGAATCATGTCTAAGAAGAAATAAGGGATGTGTTTGAGCTATTTTATTTTGGAATTTTTGGAATAATGTATTATGAAATAGTAGATTGATGGAGAATGTGTGGTTGAAAAAGAAGGAAAAGTTATTGATTTGATGCAAATATTATTTTATTGAAGATTGTGTTGTTGTTTGTTTGCGTT